>JAMKCH010017672.1:0-23508 GCA_023653785.1 Ophioderma brevispina | reverse complement strand
AGGGGGAAGAATTCACTAGTGTTTGAATTTGGAAACATCAATAAACAACAACCAACAACAAAACAATGGACAAAACAAAACAACCTGTTTATCGTTTGCTTTGTCATTGCATCCTAAAGGGTCAAGTTGTATTAATAACTTATCATTCAAATGGAAAATTGAATTTCACATTTGCTCAACCGTGTCAGGATATTTATTTTAAACAATCCTTTAAAGTGCCACGGAGAGATTTGTTTTAGTCCCAAATGCTATATGGCGTATACCATGACATATGTTCTCAAGTTCAGACTCTGCGGCTAGTAGGTGCCGTATCAAAAAACGAACGTGCATTTGTAGCTCTTCAAATTTAATTTTAACATCATAAACCACTTATTAGCCACGTTGAATCTGTCAATAGGATTGGCATTATACAATACGTATTTGCTAGATTGACCGCAAATGAATCGATGATAGCTACTGCATTATGACAACTAGAAAAAAATTGAATTGATTTGAACTCCGTCTAGTAAACGCTTCAATTAGGGGTGTGCAACAGTGGAATTGAGTGCCGTATTGGTCACTAACACTACTTCTGATCAGTCGTTAACATTTTACGTGCGAGGAGTGACGGCAATATTCAAATCTGAAACAAACAATACTATTTTTATTCTTTCATCCACATGTTAGGAAACAAAATAAGAAATGCGTACGTGTGTCCAAACATGCGTAGTTTTGTAACCATCTTATAACTTTTTGGTGTTATAGGATATGAGGAGTGATCTTGTTCAATTCCAATTGTAGTTGAACTAATTTTGGTTAACTTATGTCTGGTTGAAAAACGTAATGACCATTAAGTAAAGAATTTGCCATATCTATTGAATCAAATAATGATCTAGGTAATGATGTTCTACATACAGTAGAAATAAGAGAAAATAGTAACAATAAAAACACAATTTAAGACACGACGATATGTGCTCCAACAGGTCATGTCTCAAAAATGGCTTCATATAATGTCTCTTGCCAAGAGATACATTTTTACAGCGAACTTCACAAATTTCTTTGTAGTGTTGGTTTGTTTTTAAAGAAAAGTTAAGCAAAATTAACAAATGCAGTTTTAAAAAATCTTGTCAACCCTTTTTGTGCCGCCTATTCGACCTTGCGCAAAGTGTTAACGATGTTTAAAAGTGCGATCTAACTCACCATAACGTATGGACCAATCCCCTTGATCTTATCACTAAGCCAACTGCCTTTGTCGGCTTCTAGACTCAAATCTGACTGAGACGTTAAATGCGTTTTAATTGACACCACTTTACGTTTTCCACCGTCATATAAGGAGAAAGAGCAATTTCGGAAATAATTCGATTTCTCTGCTTTATTTACCACGACAAACCTTACAAGTTCAAAGTAAAGTTCACGCTGCATGATATCTCAGAAAACATCAATGATTTGAAGACCAAATGGACAACATTATTTTTGAGACAATAGATTTGTGTGCTATTTTCTGATATCGCTAGATTACACGTCTTTGTTACGGTGTATTTTACTTGAGGGTGTTCTTTTCTCAGACGAAAGTTTCTTGTGTGCAGAATTGTGTCACTCCATTTGTAAGTACAACTGGCACGTGTCGGGCGAACCATTCCGTATTGTGACATCAATTGAAGCTGTTACTCATAGAAAACGCCAGAATCACTGTGGAAATGCACTTTCCTCGATACCGTTGGTTATTGAGAATACTAATGAGAATTAACGTGTTTTTTCTCGAGTTTCTTTCTGAGAGTTTTGTTTTCACCAGTCAATGAAAGCGGAATAGAAATTATCAACCAAAAACGTTTTACTTTCTTCAACACGTGTAAAGCTAGTCCTGTCAACCACATTTCACGACTGTGCATTTAGTTCTTGTTTTGCAGGCATTACCGTCCGTGCGTTCATTATTCCACCCCACATGTTTATAATGTTCTAATGCATGACGCGCGACCCTTTTACCTACTTCTTGTACCCCCAGAGTTCGGAATAGGTATTATTAATTGGTCCAATGTCATTATATATTATTGTATTGTGTGTTTTGTATAAGCCCTAGTTGAACTATACAGTATTAACGATGACCTGGTTTGAGGTTCATGAATTGCATTATGGTTAGACACCGTTAGTGGCAGATATAGTGTACGGCATTCTGGATCAACTGGTGAACATCGGGAGGTCATGTGTTCGATTCTGGAACCAATACATGGCTCTTGCAAATAGGTGAGTTATGAGCAGGTGCTCATACAATTTGTATTTTAGGGAATTTCTAAATGTCCGTGACTCCTTCAGAATTGTACCAACACATCACAGTATCAGTCTCTAACGACGGGCCATGCAGATATTACAAAACCTCTTAAACAGCTATTGTCAATGTTAGCAATGAATAGCCCTTCGACAAATACCTTGACTCATGCAGAGATGAAGGTATTATAAGTAACTTCAGAAATGTATTTTTGGTTGCTAAAAGGTGAGAAGAGCAAAGAGAATTATTAAAGCATCGCTGAAATTAAACCATTCTTAAAGACACATGAGGACATTTTAAAAATTTTGAAAAAAGTTTGGGTGTTTAAATAGTGTGAAACTCCAGGACAAATAACTATATCTTACTTTTTACTTGACTGCTACACTGCAAAAACAGTGATTAGGAGTTAAAACCTTTATTTGCAACCACACGTTTTCTGATCACTTTGTCTAAATACATGTTTACTATCTAAACACCTTGTAGCTAAACATGTTTAAAATGTAAATATGTTTTGGTATGACACCAATTGTTTAGGCATTTGATGCAAAGTGTTTAGATATGTGACACGTTCAATACCTAAACACTTCTTTGCACCACGTTTATAAACACTTTTTGCAGTGTAGCTGATGACAATGACATCACTGACATAATTCATTCATTGTGCACCTGGCATACCTTTGGCAGCTGTTACAATGCATGAATTGTCAGCAACTCGCCATTGCTTTTGTTGTTTTTTCTAGACATACCAACGTTGATCTGACAGGTGCCAGGTGGATTAACACCATCCGCTATGCCAGCTGTGTATAGCAGTCATGAGAGGAAAATAGCTGCAATGATATCATGTAAGTGATAGATGAAAATTAGTTAATTATGATTAAAAAATCGGATGATTGATTGGAAATAATGTACATTCTGAACGTCAAAAACATTTCTAAATAAGTGGAAGTCATTGCATTATGTATAGTGTTTAAATGATTTCTTTGCTGCAATCATTCTTTGATTGCATTTCTTTCTTTTATGTAAGTTATTTTTCCTCTCTTATATCTTGTATGCATTACATCTTGGTACATAATGTGCGATTCTCTTGTCAAATTTCTCTTCTTTTCTCAGATTATTTAGAGCGGAGATGCGTTCAAGTGAAGGTATGTAGGAATAACTTTTTGCAAATCATGGTATTTAAACACGCCTTTGTATTTAATTTTATGACGTGTCTTTGGCACAAACATATCATCCATACGCTGGCCCGTACGACGATATTAAACTCCGCAAACTGCTGGTATATTGGTAAAATGGTTACTATTACTACTTCTTGTAAAATAAAGTAACTGAAGTGACTTCACAATATCAGGACTTTAAAACCACTGTTGTGGCTTGAATTGAACACATTCACTTATACGCGACGCACTTTATTTCTAGAAATTTATGACAATGTGCTTCTGCAAAAAATTTCTCGTGATGAAAATATAATTTACAATACTGTTTTATCAATTTAAAAGAATAACTTCTCATCGTGTCCAAACATAGTGGTTCTCAAATATATATGATTTAACCAGAGAAGGGTACACCGTCTGGCTGCTTCACTGAATTCCGCAAGGTCCTTGTCTGTGCATTGTTGCTCCAGCAGTGGGCAGACCAAGAGATGTTCCACTGTCTGTGGTGCTGTTCCACAACCACAGGTAGTGTCCTGGGGTTCGTTCGCGAAAGCAGTCGTAAGACTGACGTAGCCCTAGTTGCGACGTAAGTTACTACTAAGATTTTTTACGCGTTCGTGAAACTTGGACGTAGGCTTTTTTTTTTTTTTTTTTTTTTGTCCAAAATTTAGAGAAAATATGATGAAAAAGTCCAATTTTTGGTGATGAAATGTTCAAAAAGTCCAAAAAAGGACCAATTTAGGGGGGTTAGGTCCATTTTTCCAAAAAAGGTCCACTTTTTCGAAGACCCGCACCCCCCGTAAAAAAAATCCTGCGTACGGCCCTGGTTTCCAGGTATCCCTACTTCTACAAGGAAACCTAAGATCGGAGATTTTGGTTCTCAATCTGTTGAGACATCGACATTCAGCCCATGAGGAGTCAGCTCCAGGTGGAAGATGCTCACCATGTTCAAAACCAATAGATGTTACTTGGTCGATAGCAAGTCTTTCTTTGCACAAAGCGACTCTCTTAAACCCCTAGAGACTATTTCAAGGGGTTGGACTTTGCTTAAGAATCTCTCTCTCTCTCTCTCTCTCTCCCTCTCTCTCTGGAGAATAACTTAAATCTCTGGGAAGAATATAAATGCTTGTGTATCAAAAATACCATTTAGATTTTTGTGGTTGAAAATACAAGAACATTTATGAGACTATCAAATGTATTTCTCACTTTCTAGAAAATTTACAACGCAATCCACATAACACTTATCATGAATTGGCAGTGCCTTTTTAACACAATATTTTAACAAAACTAAAGATTTAAACTGGCTCACATTTCGTTGACCGTTTGCAGGTTAAATGAGGGTTTTCTCATCGTAAGGGCTGATCTTGACTGAAAAAGTGTTTGAAAGATTAGGAACATTTCAGCACTTTGCTTTAAGCTTTGCATTTTGCTTTGCTTTGATGTAGTTTGTTTCGTTTTTTATTTTGCTTTGCTATGCACTTTTGTTTTGCTTTATACATTTGATTTGTTTTGCTCTGCTTTGATTTGCATTTTTGCATTTGTTTTGCTTTGCTTAATTTTATTTTATTGACTTAGAAGACGATTTCAACCATATCCGTATTACACTTATGCTATATTGTATTGCATTGCATTGCAATCTGTACCATATTGTTGAGTGACAATAGTATAATAAGGACCTCTTTCCGTGATATCAGTTTGAACGGCTGTTTTTCGTGCTACTCTTTAGCATAATACCAAAAAGAACATATAAGTCGCCGTCTCTTCCAGTGCTAGTAAATGGGCGTAACATGAGTGAAGTATGGGATTTATCTGACGTATTTTTCAGAATTATTGATTGAACAGTTATACATTGTACATGAAATATTTATCATCTCTCGATGGCTAAGAACGAACAGAATTCCTCAGACTGGGAATTGATTTGCTCTCTAATACCAGAAGTACCACAAACACTGACAAAGTTACAGATTAGCATGGTCAGTTAGTGGTATTGCTTATTTAGCTAATTCTACAAATGAATAGTTTAATTCCAAAAGGCGATATCTCCATTAGCTGCCCTGTAAAAATCATTTACAGACATTCCTACGAGTTTAACGATGTAAAAGTTTGAATGATAATAAATGACTTGAATAGTATTGATAATGTATGGCATACCTTTTTGGATAGAATATTAACTTGCTTTATTCCCATGTGCACTTAAACACATAATTTTAAACAATATAGCACGTAAGAATATGGTACATTTCCTTTTCCAAAGGGAGCTAAATTCAAAGTTTTTCGCATTTTTGACTTTGCCTTTGAATAACTTTTAGGGCAAAATGGTATTTAAATCATTAAGAAAGTACACTTAAATCATCAAAGCATGTAACCAATCTATCCATTATGTCATAAAAACTTAAACATTTTAAATCACTAAAAAATATCGCTCAATCAGCTATATGCAATTAGCTAGCGCAACTCTTCAAATACACGTGGAAGATGTATTTTATTGGGGCGGGAAACAATTTTTGGGAATGTGAGGGTCACAACTGATCAATATTTTCAATACTCGTGTTAGTGGAAGAAGCATAAAATTAAACAGAAATGACGTTGGTAAACCAAACGTATGACTTTATAAAACGAACAAGTAAAGGTTTAAACTCAAAGGGGTTGTTTTTGTGTCGCCTTGCCCTAAGTCAGGAAGACAATAGGGAATTAACTTTGTCCATGTAGTTTGTCTGTTGTTGATGTCCCCGGTTGTTGTTGTTGTGTCTGTTGTGAAAAAAGGGATAACATTGTGCATGTAATATCCACATACATTTACTTTGATGGATTTAAAACCAAACTTGGGTCACCGGGCAACATGCCTCCCCCACTTTTTGTGATAAGGTTCAAAGGTCACATGCCAAGGTGCCAAAAGGTCATGTGAGGTCAAGTTGTAAATAGGCGGAAAATGTAAAATTGACCTCAATATGACAAGTAGGAAGTTCAATTGGAACCAACCTTGAATCCTAGGTGCAACATGAGATCCTCATTTGTTGATGATGTAAAGGACACATGCCAAGGTCACAGTTCATGTGAGGTACCAGTTGTAAATAGGCTGAAAATGTAAAATTGACCTCAATGAAAAGTTGAAGTTCAATTGGAAACCAAACTTGATCATAGGTGCAACAGGGATTCCCCTCATTTGTTGATGAGGTTAAAGGTGCACATATCAGGTCAAAGTCACATATCAAGTTCAAAGGTCCATGTTAGGTTCTATAAGTCACTCACCACCGCGACGGCAGGCGACCCAACGGGGGGGGGGGGGGGGGGGGGGTCCGAGGACCGATGTAATTATTTGGGTGCTTTTTGTAATTGTTCCTAACGCCAAAGAAAACCCAACGCAAATAGCTTAAAATCCTAAAACGATGAACTTGATTCCCTCCCGGGTGATTAACATAGATACCATACATATATAATTTTCTTTAGAAATTGCGCGTCATTCAATTATATGATAATCTTATATTTATCTTAGTAGGGAAAGCCTTCGCAATTAATGCGTAGCTAAACCAAGTTTTGGAAAGAGAGGGGAGTGGGCGGACAGAGAATCTCATCCTTATATATGATATTAACAATTACTCGTAATGAGACCGAATAATGAGGTAACTTCATAGCAAGCCTTGTTCGCCAAGTCGCAGCTGGTTTGTTAGAAATCTTATTAAAGAAATCAAACGCAAAATGAGAAATAAATTGTACAGCCCCGATATCATAGCGAGCCGATTATGTTCTAACCCCGGCCGTCTTCGCCTCCCCAATTATTACAACATATGCCGTGTGAGTAAGCGCCCTAGAAGCGCTACAAGTGGCCATCGGCACCCCGGGGTTTGTTGTGATTCCATATTAGCCCGGTAGTGTGTAACAATAAACTGTATGTATATTTATAACCATGGCCGAGTTGCTATTACCATGCCTATGAATACATAGGCCTTATGAGACGTTATAAAGCCCGGTATTGCGGAAATTTTCCCCGTCCTGCTTACGACTTACGTGGCTGTACCCACCTCGTGGGCACAATAAGGCAAAGCATATTTTCCAAAAATTACAACATCGTCGGTTCGCTGTTTTGCTTCTACTGTGGTATCTAAAAAACGCCCACCGTTAAAAATCGTGGAGATTTTAATTAGTGGTAATGCACCTCACGCTTTGACCCTAACAGATAGTCAGCGACATATTTCTTGGAGGGGAGTGATTTGTTATTGCTGGTATCTTTCCTTACGGATCTTCAGCATGTATGTGAATATTGTGCAACAGAATTGGGTTGTGGCCACGCGCTTTACGCTTTCACGCCCATTCTTTAACCGTCACCGGTGCTATAACAGAATGATCATCACAAATTCCATTAAGGATATATTCCTTCCTTTGATGCAGATCAAATAGCTACACGTTTTGCTTACAGCTTTAATTTAACATATGAATATTATTAATGAAAATGACCATTCCGATAAGTCTTCACAGTCATTGACGTGGTTAAAATTAGGTAAACTTTACTATTCTATCACATTCCTTAAATGTTAAGTTAGTGATCAATGTTTTGTGTGAGGCTATCAATCCTGTTTACAATGGACCCGGTAACTAGTCGTGTTGACGGTCAATGGCCCCTGTTTCGGCAGATTTTCGACACTTTACACAAGCCTAAAATAACTAAAAGGTGTCACTCCGAGTGGACAGTGTTTGTATGAATGCTATAGTATAGTTTAATCAGAACTGGCCCTCCGCGACGATTCATCATATGCTTCACAACCAACGCTACGTCCATGCGTAATGCGCACTTAAAAGCTTATGTGGTAATAGACCCCTCAATGCGAAGAGTTAAACTTTACGCTTCTGCAAAAATAAATAAAAAAAATAATAAACATAAATAAATAAAAAATAAATAAATAAATAACATTAAACAAGCTTGAATGCAGGATTTCCAAAATGTGATATTCTTTCAATATGTCTTTCAGACAGTTTGCTGTTAAATAAAGTCAAGTTGATCTGTGAAATATTTTCTAAATCTACTTGAACAACAAACGATAAATTCAGCCGAACTACAACATGTAAAGCACAAACTATACTAGTATATTTCTTATTCAGTGAAGTGGGTTATGTACATTAATGTTCATCTGGTTGTCAGCTATCCAAAGAAAATATTACATAATGCGTCATCACGCAACTGTTTACTCACGCGTGTATGGGTCGGTTCATTTTTGACAGTGGGGAACACGTTTGTCTTTAGTAATTAATATATTTAGGAAATATATATGGTACCTATTCAAGATATTGGACTGCCTAGCCTACCCAATATTTTTACAACATTGGATAGGCAAAACAACAAATCCGATATTTTAAGCTATAAGGAAAGGCGTGCTATCTTCGGTAGAAAGCACGGTATTTACAAATTACCAAATGAGTAATTGCGTACTCGCTCTATATTACATTTACCATATCTCATTATTACATACGAGAGTCGCCGAGGAAAAGGACATGTTTTCATCACTTAAGAATTATTTGTTTACATAGTTTTATTGCATTGTATAGTTAACTTATCACCGTGTTGTCTTATCCTGCGGCAGTTTCGTTCAGTTTCCTTAAAACTTAAACAACAACAATGGAAAACAACTCTATAAGTCGATTTCCTTGAGAGTTATATATCGTATGTATATAATTCACCATAGAAGTCATACAAGGCGTTTATACTTCTATTATGTAGTCATTTGTGAATGCATGCCTTTAAGTACACCATAGACAGAACTAAAAATTGAGTGTAATCATGTTGAAGAACATAATTCAATATTCGCAGACAGACATGAGTCCATTACTATTTTCCTGCTTCATTTAAAAATTCCTTATAAAAATCATTCTTTACACCATTACACAATAAATTGGAGAAAAATGTACCAAAGAAATGGCAGAATAAAACTCAAACTTCTGAGCAAGAGAATAGTCAGATATATTCACTAAGCCTACCCAAATTCTGTGTCCAGCTGGCCGGAAAATCCAAGTTGAATTAATTGCCTTCTCCCGGTCAGTTTGATCGAGAAGAGGGTCATCATTTTGACTCAGAACTTCGGGATGGTTCTCTACTGACCACAAAGAAATAGGGGTCCTGAAATCTCGCCTGGCCCCAGGCCCCAGAAAGTGGCCTGTAATTTGTGCTTGGGAGTAGTTAAAGTCACGTTACAATAGGAGCATTGAAATGTTAGCATGCTCTTGGAGTATCATTAGAATCAACGTTTAAATATCAGACATTGTATTTATATTGTGCATGTAGTCCAAAAAGTCAAATTCTGTGAAGAAAAATGATTCGATGCTATAATTTCGAGAATAATCATCATTCCACAGAACTGACAGAAATGCAAAAGCGATTTTGTTTTTGATAAGCTTGAAGAATTTTCTCTATCCATGTAGCCTGTTTCCTTTCCGCCATTTCCCTGTGGTTTTTTAATGAAATTAGCAAAATCTAGGGCAAAATACCGCGAACCCTAAATTCTCTCATTGCCTTGGAGAAGTCCGTAATAAACCAACACCTATTATATTATTCATCACAATTCTTGGATTCTTTGCTATCAATAAACTCAACTCGTTACATGTAACGCCCGAATTTACGCCTCCAGGTTACAGGAGCCACCGAATTGATAAAAAGAAGCGCTTGTTTATCTTGTAAGCTAATTTCACCCATTCCATCCAGTCTCCCCTGGAGCGAGTCCACAAATGGACCCCGATAAAAAGCTACCAATAAAACCACTGATTCCATCAAAGACAGCGTCCAAATTTGCCCTCAATCTCTAAGAAGATTGTTATCCTTGGTAATGTCCGAGTTGTTTTAAGCAAATGTGTTGAATGCTTAGTATCTGTAATCGTGATATAGTGTGGTATGGACTAAAAAGAATTAATTATTGCACATCGCCTTAATCCAGTAATATCATATATGTCGGGCCTTTCACCAATATTATAGATGGATCAGGTGCAGAGGGTGTTGTGAGTCAATCCCACAATGCACCAGTTTGGGGAAATTTCACCTCAACAGGGTCATGTGATCCCATAAAAATCCTATTCTTAATACATGAAAACCCTGACTTTAACGCCCATCTTAGCCCACAAAGTGTAAGTACTTAAGGAATTTTTAGGATGATTATGAAATGTCTTGTGGTTCTTAAACTTTTGGACCACTTTTTATCCCTGACATATGTTTAGAACAGTACAGTATAGGCACATTGCTATGCATCATGGGATTGATTCAAAGCACCCTCTGGACCAGGTGTATGCAGAATGTATGGTCCCCCATAGCTGCTCTTTTAAAGGATATTGAACAAGGAAAATCAAACAAGCACTATGGTGCTAAATCACTATCGTTTTCAATAATAAATTGCATGTAAGAATATAAACCATTTACCGGTATCGTCTTTCATTACGTAATATCTTACTTAAATTTTGCAAATGCATGCGCTGTGAATTAAAAATGTTGACACTTTCCGATGCATATTTACTTATAGTTATACTTATATAGTTTTGGTGGAACCGCGCAAGTATTTGTCTTATTGACTTTCCTTTAATCTGTATTGTATATTCAGCTTTGGTCATTAATTTAGTATAATCATTGATAATATTCTAAACATCTTTGAGTTATTTTGCATATCAAACAGGTTGCCAATCTATACATTATAAACACCTTTTCCTGAAGTTAACATTAAATCACGCTATTAAAACTTACCCAAAGTGTATACAATTTGGCTGATTAGTATGATAACGTGACACGGAAGTAATTTCTACAACAATTTTTTTTCTTCTCTTATTTGGTTTTTTGTGATATCGTAAAACCAATTTTCCGACCTTGGCCCTTTATCCACAGATGATTATGCCTTCAAACTCGAGACTTTATTTACACGGAAATACACTACTGAAGAAAATAAGCTAATTAAAAACTCCCCGCAAACTCGCCTCTTGTTATCCTTCATGTAGATGAAGCACATCAAAATACTCTTCATAATGTTGTGTTCAATAAGTCGTATTATCTTCGACCTTGTAGTCCGCTTTATCCCCCCAACTTTGATAGTCATTTCATTGAGAGGCTTTTGGTTCGATAAAGCTTTACATGCCTTCTAAGCTTCGTTGTATAAGGACATGCAAGTTTGTTTATAATTTAATTTTATGACTACCACATGGTCATATAATACCAGCATATCTGGCGAATATAATCGCGTGTAGGTATTGTGTCTGTTTTATATTAATCCACTATATAAAGTTAATATCAGACAAATCAAGTCGTTTTTAACACGGGTGGCACATTATAGCTCTTACCTTTCAGCGGCAAATCGCATGTAAGGTGTCAGTCCCCGGGGTCCACGTAATCATAATAGATAAGAACTCGCGCACTTGAATTGCAAAAAGCGTCCGGCCCCATGTGAGCTAGTAGGGCAAGCAGTGGCGAGGCAGGTAGTTAGGAGTGGGCACGGGAGATGACAAAACAACAACTCGCAAGTATTGGTGCTTAATACTGAGTCCTCATCAGTTTATGCCATTATCAACCGGTTTGTGTTCCGGTGTGAAGGGGTGGTACCGTTCTACCTGCGACCTCGTAAGTAGCAGCACGCCGCTACGACAAATAGTTCTTCTGTAAACGCTCGAGAATCCGTTGACTTGAGGATGACATGTGTATGTTCGCATTTGCCTTATGGCTAAACAACATAAGATCTTGCCAAAGCTTTGCCAGTTTTATCAGACCTAACGGTAAAATGATGAGAGGTTGACTATGACCTTTGACGCTATAATACTCAATCGCCCACACAAGTGGAACCAAGGTGGACTATTTTTTAAATTCCAGTATGTGATTATAGACTATTATAGAGTGTATCAGTGACTCGCATCTGAAATCATGACTTTGATGTTATAGTAACAGAGTAGGGTGGGGATGCCGTGGTAATTAAATAAAAAGAACATCATGACCAATTCAAAGGAGCAAACAATTGAACAAATAACTCGCAAACAAAAATCACGTCACTGATCACATTTAAAATTTGGCATTTTAATACCCAATTATTTGGGGAGATGACGGGTTCGATCTGTTTTTCATTTAAACCCTCCCAAATAAATTCTCCACCCCAATTTTTTTCAAAAACTCGACTTACACGAATTCAGCCAGTGACTAGTCTGTCATTTTAGCAAATTAACAAGAAATTATAAACTACATCTTTATTTTGTCCTTAAGGGTTGTACTCTGTAAGTGGTCAAGCTTAACACGCCGTATTGACAACAAATGACGAATTTATGCATTGTTTACCTAATAAAAGTCGGGACCGACATTTTTCAGGTCTGCAACAGTCGTAAATGGACATCTTCAAAAGAACCACTTTAATGCTTTATTGTCTGTTTTCACGAATACATTAATATAAGGTGTGGATATGACGTAACACTATAGCATTGAGAATAAATGAGAATTTGTAATTTGGAAAAAATGATGATTGCGGCTTTAATGAGGTTTTGGTGTTTCTTTAATTGAAACATTGTAAACATAAATATGAATTATATGTTACAAACGGTCTAAAAATCTTGTATATAATTTATGTTGAAAAATTAAGCAATGTGTCATTTCTTACTTCAAAAATAGTCTTTCCCTTCTTTGTCACTAAACATCTGAAAACGCTATCATTAGGTTTCTACGATCGAGTGCAATTAGAGGAAAATTATATCTTCCGATTATTTCTTTATGTCCTTAATTTTGACATGAAATGGGCGATTTAATACAATATCACGATGATCCATCAGTGTTCATTCGAAATGAGTGAAGTTTCACTCTTTTTACCTTTACCTTAAGTAACCATACCACTTTTTGTGGCAATGCCCTCTATTTTCTCGTGTTTGGATTGGACCGGTTTTAAGAACTTGCACAATTTTATTGTTTATTAGTCAATTCGAGCAAAATATAGGGTTTAAAAAACGAACAGGCTATGTAAAATAGCTAAAAAGAACAATACGTCCTCATAGGAACCCAATGTTAGCGGCAGTGTATTCCAAGCTCTGGTTCCCTCTGGCATATGAAGTAGTCCCTGGGATACAGTCTATAAGGTAAAATAACAATTTTTCAAGCAATTTCAGGGGCTAGTTTAACCACACCTGATTCGACCACCCGCCAGCCACTATCTAGAGATTATACACACACTGCCCACCATTATAGTTGCACGTCCCTCCCTCAGTCGATGCGCACAAAGTACCTTGAACACGAGATTCTCACGTTAATAAGGCACCTATTGTTTTTCGATTTACAAGTAGGTAGCACTTAATCCTATGCAGAATGCGGGAGTGTTTGTTATAGCATTCCTTCCGCGCTGCTTTCGGATGTGCTGAAGCGGTTCTAGCGGCACCAATCTTGTCACCTGGTTGCTCCCCCGGGGTTGGGTGACAGGCAAACTGGGAGGTGTTTAGTTAAGCAGCGATGGCCTAGGGGGTTATAGAGGCACACATTCTTGGGTTATAATAAAGCAAGGTAGCACTTCATTTTTTGGGTTTCAAGCGATATTCATAAGGTTCGCTATTTCATTAAGGTTCGCTATTCACTAAAATAGCACATATGCTCGTTATTCATCATTTTGAAAAAAGGGTTCCGATATTCAGATAGAAAAAAGGTTGTCGCTATTAAAAATAGAAAGGGGTCCGTTTATAATAAAAAAATAAGGTTCAATAATCATAATAAAAAACGGTCCGCTAATCATAATGAGAAAAGGTTCGCTTAATTCATAATATTGAATAGGGGTCGCTATTCATAAATAAAAAATGCGGATTCGCTATTCATAATTGCAAATAAGGTTCGCTTTCAGAATTGAAATACGGTTAGCTACTATTCCATAATGGGAAATAAGGTTCGCTAATCATAAATAAAAAAGGTCGCATTCATCATATGAATTAAGTTTCACTATTCATAATAGAAAAATAAGATTCGCTAATAATAATAGGAAAATAAGGTGCGCTATTCATAATATTAAATAAGCTTCGCTATTCATAATAGAAAATAAGGTTACGCTATTTATCATAGAAAATGGGTTCGCTATTCATAATAAAAATAAGGTTGGATATTCATAATAGAAAAAATTAAGGTTCGGCTATTCATAATTTAAAAATAAGGTTCGCTTATTATCATAATAAAAAACTAAGGTTCGCTTCTATAAAAATAAGCGTTCGCTATTCATAATAAAAAAATAAGGTTCGCTATTCATAATTGGGAAAAATTAAGGTTCGCTATTATTCATAATAGAAAATACAGTAGGGGTTCGCTTTTACTAATAGAAAATAAGGATCGCTAATACAAAAAAAGTTCGCTATTCTTGACAAGTAAGGATTGCATCTCATTATTTGCTGCCCCGATGGACATCATACAATTTCAAGGCCAGCAACTCTCAGCCACCAATTCGAAAGTTAGCCCTCACCATCTTGAATGAAAAATGTATAAGCAGATTGCATTCATTTGCTTGACATTTTGATGTATCGATTACATATAGGGCTTACTCATGGGATCAAAGAGAGACGGGTGCTTGCATAAGGACTTGCTTACACATTATCGGCGGACGACGAAGTTCTGATTCTGCAAAAGGTTATTATTTAAAATTATTATACCTTTTCAATAATCTGGGCTATGTCAAGTCCAAAAGTTGCACCTTTGTTTGAAAATGAATACAATGTCATCACAATTTCTTTCACCTCAAAATCATGCTTCAGTCTTCTTCACAGTGAATAAACTCCACAAGGAAGCAATTGCTTGTCCTTGGAGGAAACATGCTGTGCCCCATACATGCCTCTTGGGTGCTTTCAAATACATAATTGTGTTTCATAGTGCAAGTAAAAAAGGAGATATTTTGTGGGTAGAAGAAAGGTAAAATCTCCTTCAGAGCTGGTAGTGCCCAAGGATTGGGATTGGCACACTGAAGGTGCTTGGACCACTTGATGAAAGTCTATTCCAGATGGGTATATTACGAATGACGAAGAACGAGTGCTGTTGATGTTACTCTTGGACTGGACGAGTTATTGGTAACGCAGTCATGATTTGCTCTACTTGGGGTAAACGGAATAATGCGAGATAGAAATGTTATATTCACCAGGCCATAATGGATTTTGTAGAACATTGAACAATGGTTGAGAAGTCTGCGGTTTGCAAGAGTGTCCCATCCAAGGTTTTGGACCAGTAATGTACATCATGCTGTATTGCTCGAGCAAATAAAGCGGTTGATATCCAGGAAATTCTGCTATGCTCCGTATGCAGGAGAATAGAAGGACACATCAAAATTACTGAAGTTACATGCCCGTACCAGTGGGGGGGGGGGGGAGGGACGTCCCCCAAAAAAAAAATCCAAAAAAGCCCCCAAAAAACCCCTAAAATATGGCAAAGCAAAATCTGATTTTTGCGAGCGGAACGAGGCCAAAAAATTATGTTTTTGCGAACATGGTTGAGATTTCGGTTATAAAAGGTACACTTCCCAAAATCCCCACCCCCTTTTTGGAGGGGTGAATTTGGGGAAGAGGCCCCCTTTGACAAAAATGGCCCCTCCCCTAAAAATCCTGGTTACCAATTGCAGTGAAAAGATTTTAGTTGCCGGTATACACTACCCCTAGTACGATTGATGGTATTATTTTCATGATGCAAATCACAAGATCCTCTTTCACGAATAATAAAACCTTTAGTCTTCTATGTGCGTGCAATTAACATTGGCGTAGATTTCATTATTTTTCCGAAAAGGAAACCAAAGATGAACAAGAAAGTCATGAAGTGTTGGCAGACCTGGTGCAAAATCTTTGTGCAGAAACAAAACTTAAACCCGATACAGAATAATAAACCTAAAGCATGAAGCCATCTTTTCAGGCGTAGCAATCACCGGTGGTGATTCGCTAACCCATTCTCTGCGTTGTACCAAAACAAAATGCGAATTTGACCAAAAGAGTAAAAAACAGAAATGAGGTATCGATTTTAAGTGTATTTTAAAATTCTTGAAACGTCCCAGAAAGTACGGGAGCAAGGAGCACCGCTTCTAGAAAATGGCACAAACAATTTTAAAAAAATCACAAAAAAGGTGAAAAAAATGTGCAAAACAGGAAATATGAGGGAAAAGAAAATGAAGAGAAAGAGGAAAAAGAGGAAAAGGTCAGTTAGAGAAAAAAAAACAAATAAAAAAGAGGAAGAGAAAAGAAAGAGAATGATACAATCCAAAAACACCTACGAAATGAACACAAATATCAAAAATTACAGAATTTACTACAAAGATGTGACCGCTATTAAAGTTGTCTCGTGCTAATACGCAGGAATTGAAAGGAAAAACATTCTAGAACTATAGGAGTTTAAGAAAACTGAGGGACATTGAGGAACACATGAGGGAAAATATTGACGACCCAATCCTGAATAGTGTTTAAGTTGACTTATATGAGGAAAAGGAAACATGTAGTTAGCCAAAAAAGTGACCTAAAGTTTAGAAGAATTAGCAGTTTCTATTGAAAGGCAACGCACCGAATGTAAAAATCCCGAATTTCATATAAAAGACTTTTACTCTCTCAACTAACAGATCTGAGGGAAGGAAAACCAAAATTTTGGCACAAATATGGAAGGATTTCTCTGAATCCAAAAATTCTTCTTGCCAAAAACTTTTCCAAGTGTCACTTTAAAAAGGGCAATTTCGGACTGCCATACCGCTACTTACAGATGGCAAACATCTGAGGAATATCTAACGGTGGAAATTTTCATTGATACCGATCAATGGTAAAAACACTTCCAAGCTCATTCAGTGGAAGGGAGATATATTAGCCTATGTCTCCAAGAATGCTTTTTTTGAAGTCATGTTTGTTAATGTGGCAACCACTATAAATGTTTTCTACTGGGTCTGACTATTCAGCAAAGCGATTGTTGCCATTTTGTGACCTTTAGTGACCTTGACAACAAGGTCAAGATCAAAGGGACATTAAATCGTTCAAGTAACCATCCTTGGTACCAAAATGTGGCAAATTTCAACAAGGAATATTATTCATGATATTTTATTTTATTACGAGCTTTTTTTGTCTTGTTTATATGCAAATGAGCAATAAAGGAGAGAATAATCTACATAAAATTTGCTGTATCAGACCCCAGTGCCTGTCGAAAGCAAAGAGTTAGGACTCATATTTTTGCACAATGTTATAGTGAAACCTACCCACAAACCCCTAATACCTTGCTATTAATGCCCCCCATGGGTAAAGTAGTAAGTAAACCAAGTTGTTTATGAAAATGTACAAGAGGAAATGCTTGATGTAGTATATACCACAATCTAGATGGAATGAATTTTTGTTATAAACCGTGAATGAAACAGACCCACATTTGGACTGACAGAAATTTTTCATCTCAGTCACATGTGTGATGTTTTTGTAATATTTTTCCATCCAGGTCCAGAGACCTCGGTCTTGCCAGGGGATATCATGGGGGACCAAAGAAACATGTAAAAGGGGTATTTTTCAAGAGTGTTGCACTAGTAAGTTAGTGGAAAAGATAAACAAAAAACACGGAAAATTGGAAAACAAGGGTGTAATTTTCAACTTGAACTATAGGGACGATTTTAGAGTTTGTATCGATATTCAGCTCATTGTGTTAAATGAGCTTCAGTATGTGTGTGTGGGGGGGGGAGGGGGTGCGATGGCGCTATCCTAATGTGATTCAGGAGTATGTACACCTCTAGACTGCGTGCACACGTCACTAGCAAAAACTCAAAAGCTTAGTGTATATATTTTTTTTTTTTTTTTGAATTAGGTTCTGTAACAGTAGATCATCACATTTGGGACTATCTGTCATACTGAACCAGAGTTCAAACATTGGGTTTTCCCGTCTTGGTCTGTTTGGCTTCAAAAAGACTTTCTGGTCTTTAAAATGGCCCATCTTCCAAGCTAAAATGCCAAACAGTGCACAATTATTGAAACAGAATATGAAAATTCAGCCATATAGATGCGTATATACTTAGAGAGCGTATGCACTACAATGTTATATACACGTATGAATGAAACCCATCCCAATTTAGTTTCTCCAAGATGTCTGTGACAGGATATTCCCAGGATTATGTAATTGATAATGTGGTGATGAACCATTATCAACACATGATCCTTGTGGAATCGATCAAGGGATCTATACTTCAAGCAACTGATGGTTTGTCCTACAGTATGGCATGACAAAGTGGTTTTCATTATCGTGACTGGATTATGCATCCCAACTCTATACACTAAAGCCCAGGGAAATAATGATCAATTTAATTGAAAAACAGGTTTTGTCAAAGAGAAAAAGATAAATTTTGATAACAGTTGTTGTTTAGAACCTTGAAAGATATGTGAACTTCTTGGTTGAAACAAGAAATAACATCTATGCATCTTGTAGTGACAGCAGCAACAATGTTACCATGTTCTAGTACATTTTTATGTAGAGAAAATTGCATTTTGTAGGAATTTTTACTAACTGTGAAAACCCAAATTCAGTTGACTAACCATGGGCATTAATTAATATCAGCTATGATGGGGTAGGGATGACTCGAACTTCAGCTGATTAGGGGGAATATAGACTAGTCAGGTCATATGCATTGAAAAGGATAAAAGGCATCATAAAAAATGAAGAAAATCACAATTTTGTCTTGCACATATTTACAAACGGTTGTGTTGTAACACAATTTGGTTAGCCTACAAATGGACGTTAATAGCAGCTCTGATGCATGGGGGTTTGGGTATAGGGATGGGGGGGGGGGAATTCTCAACAAAATTGACAAACGGGGGACTTGCCACATACATCAGTCTCATAGTCAGCCTTCTGGTATATGTCAATGACCCTGTTTTCATGCAATGTTTTGGGTTATTAGCATGGGTCCATTTTTCAAACTGTACTACAGTTGTTGGAAAATTAGTCAAATTTTCTCAATCGGAAGCAATTTTTTCAAAAAAATTGTTGTGAAAATTATTCAAATTTTCCTCAATTCTGAGTCAAAATTTGCTTTAAAAGTGTCAAAGTTAAGGAAAAAGGGCCAACTTGGTTAAATTGCATCTATGGTATTAGCTATGTCTGTTTTGTGGCAAAAATGGGGCTAACTCTAACGTGGTCTTGCTTTAGACGAGCTATTCGGGGGCTCTGGATGGAAAGAATAATTAAAACATCCATTAAGGACTGACAATTACTTGTCTTGAAGTGATGTGGTTATTTCAAGGTTTAATAAAGACGCTTTCGTCCATGAATTTGGAATAGACTACATCGACATTTTCTTCTTGCACGTTTTTTATAAAACAACTGGGTTTGCTTTCTTACCAATGGGGGATTAATGAGCAAGAAATAATGGGTTTACCATTTAATTCTGGCTTTGGACAGATCGTCTGATAAAGGCAATTTTAGACTATTATGTCTCAATTAGGTTAATTCCATTATAAACAAGAAAAACGAAAGGTCAATACAAAATAAATATCCTATACCAATGTTCCTTGTGAAATTTGCCACATGTTGGTACCAAGTCGATATACTTTGGACGATGTAGGACCATGTTGACCTTTGACCTTGCTTGCAAAAGTCACGAAAGGGTAAACGAAAACAAAAATGGCACACTATCGTTAATTATCAATAGTACAGACCAGTAGTATGCGTTTATAGTGGTTGCAAACAAATTAAAGGAAACTTCACCCAAATTTACATGGCCCCCTCCACTAATTTCGACGATCGATACTCCTAATGACACAGCTGGTAGAAGTAATAATTAAAATCTTACCCCGCTCTGCAAGACCAACTCACTGCGGAAAAAAATGTCCGTCTTGTCAAACAACTAGCAGAGAAGTTACACATTAATCATTAACGGTAGTCAACTTCAATCTACGGTATGACATGGACAAACAGTGCTATAGAAGGTTTCTTGCTGTACCTCTCTGTACAAAACCCCTCCCAAACAACATATAAAAGATAGAAAAAGAGGAAGTATGGCAAGACATGCTAATTGTATAAAACGATGTGCCATTTTTGCCTATATTTGGGTTATTATTACAAAATTATAAAAAGAGACGACCCGATTTAAATAATAAAGTTTTCATTTGATAGAATGGACTTCTCCCCAAAACCCCATCTGAAAGTTTTGCGCCGATATTTCAACTTCTCATGTGAGCGGTTACAAAACAGGGTTTTCTTAGCCCTAATAGACTACTGGTATAATTTAATATCGGTCGACCAAACTGAAGTACAATTTTCAAACCAAAATACCACCTGGCAATCGATTGAAACAAACCTGGTTTTTTTTCGTTTGAAAACCAGGTTTATCAGAGAAATCAAGTTTAACGGGGAAAAAACCAGGTTTCTCGGGTACGATAAACTGGGGTTTTTCGTCAAATAAACCTAGTTTTTCGATTAAAAAACCTGGTTTTTCGATCGATAAACCAGGTTTATCGACGAAAAACCAAGGTTTCATCGGTCTATTGTGCCAATTATTGCCATACATGTGTGGAGATTTGTTCATTCAGGAAGGCCACGGGGCAAAAGTATCTATTAGCAAAGACTAAAAAACATTCTAGGTTAATGCTATGGGACTGTGTATAAAAGGTGTTGATTACTACATGTAGCTATGTGTGTCGGTGGTGTTGTGGCGTGTGAGCCGTGTGTCAGTATAGTTTATAATGTTTTGGAGTATAAAATTTAAAATAACCATAAATCAATTATTCCATCATTTATAATTTAGGCCTATGATTAATTTTATGAAACATACGTTAAGACCTTGGTCCGATCGTCCAATAGCCTCGTTCCCAGAAAGCCCAGATTTTTCCGGGAAATGGAAATGTCAAAATTATGGTATCTGGAAAGAAAGCTACTATTTTCTCATTTACCTATTAAATCTTAGCTCTAAATTATGTCTTGTTTGGATGTTATGAGCGAAATCCAATATAATTTGTTGAAACTCCCCCACCCCACCCAAAACTCACATGCTTATGGTTCTTCGAAGCTTCCGAGACCTTCTCGGTCTTGTTTTTCAGTAATCGCTCACCAGCGGAGCGGAGCCTAGCGTCTGGTTCATTCTATATGATGGATGGTCCCAAAATGACAAATGACACACAATAGCTCTTACCCATTGGGCAACAACGTCGTCCGTACATGTCAGTAAGGGAAAAGAAGCATCATTGAATTGGCCACATATATTAAAATAACCCATAAAGTTCCATATCTGGAAAAACGAACCCCCCCCCCCCCCCCCGCAAAGAAATTTCCCAATCACGAAAAAAAAATCTTGAAAATACATAAAAATCAGCGGTATAATGAACAAGACTGTCTGGCCGCGAGCTGGCGAGCTAAACGGCAGCCACCTGTGTCTGAGATCCGGGATACTAAAAATAGCTAGGTTATGATTTTAACGTTCAAGTATGACAATGCGTTTGGTCACAAAAAGTCTATTGCTGTACGGTGTTCACTGATAAATTTAGTTTCTAATTATTAATAATAACATCTACACTGATGAAACGTTCATTACCCTCCATGTATCAAGCAAAATGATATTTCAAAAAACTGCAATTACTGCCAATTCAACAATCACATCAGAAAACGCAAACACGAGATCCATATAAAAAAAGCCCAAAATACAATCATGACAATGTTGAACTTAGAGGCCAATCTAACACATGTTCTATGGAAGGCCTTATCATAAGTGACAAGATATTCAATTGGAAAAGGATGGTGTTTTACTTAGTAAATTTACTCCAGCATTATTACTTAAAATAGAAATTTCGTGAAGGACCTTAAGCGTAACACACTTATCCTTTAATATGTTACAAATTTACCTATCACAAACATGAAACAATCACTTGCAGTTATAATTATTCTAAACAATTCTTACAATATACATGTATCTAATCTTATAATATATAAAGTTCTTATAACTACGAATTGCCCCTACGACATATAGGGGAAGAGTGAGCCTATTCTCCCCGAACCCGCAGGGGGTCCCTTTTAGTTGCCTTTTACGACAGCAGGGATACATCGTGACTATTCTAAACCACGAAACCGAAGGCGGCATCGTTCAGGGGCGGATCCAGACCTCACTTGAGGGGGGTGGCCAAGATAATTTGTTTATTTTGCTTGGATGTACTGGCTGGTAGCAGGCACTGCGGGCCGCGTAGCGGCGCGGGGATGGTGCGGGAGGGGGTCTCCCCCCTTCCGCGCAAAGCGCGGAATCTCTTCATTTTTATCATGGCAATCAAACTACTTTTTCCACTGTAGTTGAGGGGAAATATTCATATCACTTAATATCAAAGTGCAACTGGAAAGAGTTCATTGTTTCAGGACTTGAACAGGACCTCGCGTATATAAGTTTTATATCACAATTAACAGTGGAGTAAACAGTTCAACGCCGAAGCACGGTGAAGTTTGATATGAACGACGGGAAGGTCAAGTAAAGTGTAAGATAAATAATTATGTAGCAAGGGACCAAGCGTCCTTAAAAAGTGATCGCGAAGCTCTATCGCTGTCGAAGGTGGACGCACCATTAGACTTCAAGGAGGGTTTGGAAGTTTGGGTGAGGGCAAGGTTTTTTTTTTTTTTTTTTTTTTTTTTTTTTTTTTTTTTTTTTAATTTTGGATTTTTTTTTTTTTTTTGCCTACTTGGGGACGTTTTTTTTTTTTGGTGCGGGTTGACTCATTTGGTAATGTTTTTTTTTTTTTATGTTTCGGCCCCCCCTGCTATATATGGGGGCCTGGGTTTAGGTAATGTTAAGAAGGGCACCTTGCAAGTATAGCTCGCAGGTGTGCTGCAGGGAGTGGGGTTGTGTGCGCAGACCTTTGTGCAATCTTCTTTCGCCAAAACACATTTTCCGCATGCAAATTTGATATCAAAACAATTTGAATTTCTGATGGTTCACTTTATAATGCTTATCGGTATGATCATTTAATTAGTAAAATTTTTGATGGGTTTCATTTTGGTTTGAATTAAGCATATAGTATTCATGGCAGAGTTCGTATATCAAGCTTTCCGGGGTGGGTGCGGGAGGGGGTATCCCCCGCCTGCGCGAACCGCAGAACCCTTGCAATATTTGCTTCCAACACATTTTCCCCATCCATTTGACAGAAACAATTTGAAATTATAAGTGTTTCACTTAAATTATAGTTATGATTAACATGTTTAACAGT
>JAMKCH010017671.1:0-191103 GCA_023653785.1 Ophioderma brevispina | reverse complement strand
GTAAGCTGTCTCAGTCTTACTCGGTTTATCAGAGGCTCCGTACCTGTAGCAGCATAGATTTTGGCATTTGGGACACGATCAATGCGCTTGACATTCAGCATGATTCTGTAGCAACATGTTGCGAAAGAATTGACCTTACTCTCCAAATTGTTTGTCAGCACCCAAGTTTCGCAGCCATACAAAAATACTGTCACGCATGTTGTGTTGAAGAGGCGTATATATACATTACTGTCAATAAATTGTACGACTCATATTGTATGAGACCCAAGTCCAAGCCATTTCTAACTCAATCCATGCCATTTCTGTTCAAGCCATTTCTGTTCAGGTACCAGGTCAAATATTATTAAAAGTAAATATTTCTGTCCAACAGAGAACAAGCAAAGATATTATTATGCATAGGCCCCTAGCAATTATTTTTGTGATAATAGTGCCAATAAAAAACATCAGTAACCCTTACAATGCATTTCTATGAGTTTCGTTTTACCCCGCTATACCTTTGAGTAAATCCCCTTTGAATGAATTTCATTTTATCCTGCTTCCTAATAGTAAATCCTTTTAAAATTTGGTCTATTTCTTTGTTACGACTCAGGAGAGTAAAGGAATATTCAGCTAGCAAGTCCCCAAAACGCATTCCCTGCAATATAACAGTGATTGAGTTATAATTAAGTAAGTTTTAAAATGCTACGTTCTAGAAATCAAACAGAACCTGGGTTCTCTAGTAGTTGTACATTGAAGTGTAAAAATCAAATACTTTGAAGGTATTTTGCAGGGTTTTGTATGTTCGGAAACAGGGGCGTCCCCAGACCATTTTTAATGGGGGGGTGTTGAGTCTGTGTTGCCGACAAAATCATGGGTCGGATTCAAGAATTATCAAATTTTCCACACCCCCCTCTGGGAACGGCACTGTTCGGAAAGCTAAAATGTCCGATTTTAAAACGAAAAATGCACTACCTACAATTTAATAGTGATTGAGTTATACAATGTACACTTTAATTATAATATACCACCCTCACTGGAAACCGGTCCCCAAAGGACTGCAAAATATCTCACACAGGTTTTGTTTTTTTACCGGAACTAGCTACCATTACACCAAACGTGGAGTGATTTAGTGTTGTGTGCCCTTTGAACACACTTGAGAATACTGTTTTTTATTTTTTTTTCTTAATTTTTGACAAATATGGACGTTTGTAAGAAAAAGTGCTATTTTTTTGCTTCCCACGACACATGAAACGAGAGTTATGGGTCTCTAAGTAAATTGATATATATATTCTAAAATATCCCATTTTCGTGCATTTTGGCACTCTTTACTGCGTTTACTCAACAAAATACACCTGTTTAAACACGTTTTTGTGTAACTAGGTATGACTTGTGAGATTCAAACATATTTGAATTGTCTTTACGAAACGTAAATAATACAGTTAACACATCATAAGTAATGAAGATGCTTATTTCACTGACAACCCCCCCCCCCACATTAAATCTCACTATAGCGCGTGTATGGCAGGATTGCCGTGCAAATAATAAAGGGGTAGGGGTGGTAAAATAGTAATTTTCACATCTTTGATGTGCACTTTTTCTACTTCTTTCTTCTTAAAGGGGGATGGTCCGATTTAAGTATATAAAGTTTTCATCTTGATAGAATGGCCTTCACCCAAAAACCCCATCTGTAAAGTTTTGCGTCGATATTTCAATCCGTTTTCATGTGACAGCAAGAAACGTGATTTTGTGAGCCCCATAGAGTATTGTGTAACACTAATATTGGTCGACCAAATGGAGTAAACTTTTGCTCATAACTCTCAAACCAAACATCCTTTAGCCCTAAGATTTCACAGGGTAAATGAGAAAAATAGTAGCTCTCTTCTGATACCAAAATTTTTACCATTTCCGGTAAAATCTGGGGTTCTGGGGATGAGGCTATTAGCGATCGGGCCATGGACCTTTAATGGGATTAGCAGTGATAATGCGAGATAATCGAAAAAATGTGGAAATGCATTTCTTACCTTGAAAATCAGGGATATTGTGTACAATTCCATATAACTACTTTAATGCAGAAACAAACCACCAAATAGTGAAAAAATGAAGCATTTGAGGAAATTTGTCATACCGCCTCCTGCAAATAGACATTACAGCGACGGTGTCTCAAATTCTACACTAACAGCGGATTGTCGTTTACGCCAGTACAGAATAAACAAAAATCAATAATGTTTGTGTTGAGGTCAAACTCTATTGATCATGGTGCACAATGTCATGTTGAAAATCTGTGATATTCACCGGGAAAGGCTTTTTTGATCTCAAGTCGGAATTTTGATATGCACGTATAGAAATTACAGAATCGGATAAAAAGTACTGCCTTGTCTTTAATACACGGATTTTAAGCCAACCACTTGCACGTTATGTTCACATACCCATGCCAGTAACACACATAAAAATATGAATTTTGATGATTTTTCTATATTCGGATTAACAAATCGCTGCTAATCCCTTTAACAGATTTCATATAAAGTCAAGAAAACCTACTATTTTGTTTTCTTCTTGAAAATGCCTCTAGGGATTTGGGCGAAGTGTTAAATTACAGTGTTAAAACTCAGTGCACGCTTTTTTGGTCAAAAAATTAAGGGAGTGTGTACCCTGGACATGTATAGAGGGCGCACACCACTAAATAAACGCTCCATTGACACATCGCGCCCTCTGATTTGCACCCCGCGTTACAATATTTTGAATGTTTTGATACCATTTCCCTATAGAACACAACTGAAACTTTCAAAGAATTTGCAATTTTTGAATTAATTCTAGTATCGATTTTAAAAGGGGATGGCCCGATTTAAGTCTATAAGTTTTTCATCTTAATAGACTGCTTCACCCAAAACCCCATCTGTAAAGTTTCGCGCCGATATTTCAGCCCATTTTGATGCGAGAGATAAAAACGTGATTTTGCAATCCCCATAGAGTACTGTGTAAACAATGAATATTGGTCGACCAAAAGGGGCACATTTTCGCTCATAACATCCAAACCAAATATCCTTTAGCCCTAAGATTTCACAGGGTAAATGAGAAAAATAGTAGCTTTTTTTCTCATACCAAAATTGTGACCACTTCCGGTAAAATCTGGGGTCTCTGGGGACGAGGCTATTAGCGATCGGGCCATGGACCTTTAAGATAAGGGCATATGAACAGCGCCACTACTATTTCGAGCCGACGTGCACGCCTCATAGCAGTTTTCGACCAGGGCCGGAAGTCGAGGGCCTACTTTCTACACAGAATCGATATTAAAAATTTTGTAAAAAGGTAAAAAATTCAAAAAAACAAAAACAATTGTCATTTTTTATTAATATTATAATATTCCACCCTCACTGGAAACCGCGGTCCCCAAAGGACTGCAAAATATCTTGCACATGTTTTGTTATTTTACCAGAACTACCTACCATTCCCCCAAATGTGGAGTGATTTAGTGTTGTGCGCCCTAGACATGTGTGCCCTTAAAACCTCTGTAGAGGGGTACATCATTTTTAAGCTGAATGCTAATTCTTGTGTGGAAAGACACATTAAAGAGACACTGGCACATTTAAAAAATAGTGCGCCCTCAAGATTTTTCAAAATCGATATTTTTGCATGGTTGTAAGGCTTTTATATACAAAAGCCTCACCCGAAATCATTAAGACCAAATCAGCTTCTTTATGGGTAAACAGAACGATTTTATAATTTAACGTCGCCGGCGACGCGAAATTCAGCAGACGACAAAAATGGCTTTTAACACCAGAACACTCACGCCGTATGCATGTTTCCCATGCTATGCACACTGTTTGATCAGTCTATAACCTTTGTGGTTTTAATATCAGTGAGTACGAGTCAAAATATTCATGTAATATACACATTTGTTAATTAAAGTTATGGAAAACTTAAAAGTTGGCCTACAAATTACCTGGATGTCTTTATCCTCATATCAATGTCCCTATCTGTTTTGGGGTATGTTATTTTAAAAAATCAAAAATCGATTATATATATATATGTTCTTCAAATGGCCTATACTATCATTTGAGAGCAAAATGAAGAAATTTCATATTTTGTGAAAATGTGCCGGTGCCGCTTTAAAGAGACACTGGCACATTTGAAAAATAGTGCACCCTCAATGTTTTTCAAAATTGATATTTTTGCATGGTTGTAAAGCTTTTATATACATTAGCCCTCACCTGAATTGACTACTACCCCACTCAGCTTCCTTACGGGTAAACAGAATGACTTTATAATTAATGTCGCTGGTGACATTAATTCAGCAGATGACGGAAATGGTGTTTAACACGAGAAAATGCACGCCGTATGCATGTTTACCAGGGCACGCACCCTGTTTGACCGGTCTGTGAACTTTGTGGTTTAATATCAATGAGTACAAGTCTATGATATTCATGTAATATACACATTTGTTGATTAAAGTTATGGACAACTTAAAAGTTGGCCTACAGATTACCTGGATGTCTTTAACATCTTATTAATGTCCCTATCTGTTTTTGAGTATGTTATTTTTATGTGCTCTATTCTTCCAATGGCCTAGACTATCATTTGAGAGCAAATTGAAGAAATTTCATATTTTGTGAAAATGTGCCAGTGCCTCTTTAAGTAAAAAAGTCACACTGAGGCCATTTGTACAGTAGAAAGGACACACATCTCTGTAAGAACACACACACACACACTTTTGTATGACCTACACTTCTGAAGACTTCAAAGGAACTGCATCCTTGGTTGTAAAGCAAAAAACACTGAAATAATACCATTATACTTCCGAGGACCTTTGTTCGAAAGAATTTCTTTGTGTTAGGTCCTCGGCAGGTGCGTAGCCAGCCCGGTGGTTCTGAGGGGGCAATTTCCCGGTAGGTGCAATAATGTCCCGATCACAAGCAAAACATTTACCGGACGCAGGGCAAAAGAATCCAAAAAGGGGCTGATTTAACATGAATATCCATGTTTTATTAATTTCCCCTCGACATTTTTTTCAGAGGGGGCACTTTTCCTTCCTTTGCCCCCACCTGGCTACGACACCACCCTCGGTAGTATTGTCATACACGTGCACTCATGCACTGGTATGCATATAATAGCATAGCTAGGTCACAGAAAAGGTAGATACATTCCATGAAATTTGTTCTAATTTAGGAAATTCAGGAGAATGATGTTCGGGAAGGTTAGAGTCATTTAGGGTGAAGACAGGGAATTGTTAGCCATGTGATCCATGGCATGCACATGTGTGCACACACACACAAACAGATATTTTGTGCCTTGTGGGGACAGTTTTTTTGGACACCATAGAATAAATGTACATACTGTAAGTAAATACTAATGCTTTGATATTGAGGTTGGGGAGGATAACTTTTTGATTTTATGTCAAATTGAACCACTGCATTTTAAACTGTTTCAGTGATGGGCTTTATAAAGTGCAATACTGTATTAGGCTTTATTCTATAATATGTTAAAGCAATAATAGCACATTGGAGAGCAAATGTCAATTTCAAATTGATTTTTTTTCCTGAGATTTATGCAGTTTGTTGGTAATTGTCACTGTACTGTGAATGGTAATGCTCGCAATTTTGTAATTAGATTTGGGGATCCCTATCCTAATTCAACGACAGTACTGGAAACGTGCAAATTCTGTCTGTCAATATGAAATAGCACAATCTCATTAAAATCATGCTAATTTGACCTGCTAACAGCTAATGGATGAGTGTTGACATGTTACATGGTGTATTGAAATGGCATTTTCAGGGGCCACTGAATTATTATCATCAGGATCCATTAGTAATTATTCTATTTACAAAATTCCTTCTATGCTTCACATAGAGGAAGTTATAGCTTTACCAATCCCGGTAGGTCTATAGCGGGGCCTATAGTTTACTAGTGAATTACCAATTCAATGTTCGCAAAATTAAAAAAAATAGGTTGCGCGCTGAAAAAATGCTTTAAATAGGGTAACAGGCTGTCTCTAAGCAGTGGCAGGGGGGCAGGGGGCACGTGCCCCCCCGACCGAGATGTTTTGTCGGTACAATACGTGTTCCGTCGGTACATTTGTCTTAAATGCTGTAGCTTTTTCTTTTGAGCCCGTTTGCCTGATAGAAGGCTTCATGAAATTGTTTTATAACTTCTTAATTTGTCAATACTAATTACTACTATCATATTTGCCGGGGGGCCGGGGGGGGCATGTGATGTTTTGACCGAGATGTTTTGTCGGTACAATACGCGTCCGTCCCGGTACATTTGTTCTTAAATGATGAAGCTTTCTTTGGAGTGCGTCTGGTGCCTGCGAGAGGGCTCATGAAAAATGGTTATTATAACCTTCTAATTTGTCAATACTACATTTGGGTCAACCGGCTAGCGTAGTAGTGAGCCGGGAGGAAAAAAAATTGTCAGTACAATACACGTGTTGGTAAATTCACACAATGCTGTGCCCCTCCTCAACAAAATCTGGCTATGCATTGTCTATAAGAGGAAGTGTGAGATTTTGACCACCACTCATGCTCTGGAGCATAGGTTGTGGGAAGCGTTCCAGAGGCGGGGAGCTATTCATTAATATTGATCGAGTGCTCTGACCACAATAGCATAGCAAAAAGAGCCAGGTCCCAAAATGGACCTCTGGTGGTCTCCTGGTGATCTCCAGGATACCTTTTAGCTCACCTCTTAGCTTATCAGCAGTGGCAGTAACAGCTTTTTTTTGTCGGGGGGGGGGGGGCCGGGGGCCAGGCAAAAAGGGACAAAGGGGGGCACATATATTTTTCAGGGGGGGCAAGTTCATATTAAAATTTGTTAGTTATTAGTATATGTAAATCACTAATTTTTCTAGGGGGGCAGATTCCAACCAGGGGGGCAGGGCCCCCCGCCCCCCTATGGTACGCCACTGCTATCCAAGAAGTATCCTGGTAATTGGGGCCTTCTTGGATACTGGGGAAGGGTCGCCGGGGAGATCTCCGGACACTTAGTACCCAAGAAAGTAGTAAGCAAGAAGGATCCAAAACTATTCTTGGAGATGAGTACCCAGGAATACTTTTTTTTGTTCTTTTTTTTGGAAGATACCCAAGATTACCCAAGAATATAGTAACCATGTTTACTATAGTCTGCTCCAGTTCAAATATGGCAGCTTTATGCTTGACAGTTGGGATTTGGATCCTGCTGAATAAATGCAAATCTGGCATGTTGCGTGGAGAAAATGGACAGAATGTGTTGCATAATGAACCACAAGATTGCAGAGGGACTTGCTCTATGCTTATTAATAGTTAGGTATGTTGTTTAAAACATGTAGTTTTTAACAGCTGCATGGCTTTCAACTTGGAACAAACAAGACTGCAGAATTCCACCAAACGTGCATGTATAGGGCTGATACAGTGATGCATGTCTGTATACCATGGACATCATGCAGTGAATGATAGGCATATGCAAATTGTTGATAGCCAATAAACTGCTGTCAAGTAATATGTCAACAATAATTATGTAATTGTACCTGTTTAACTTTGTATACCCACCACAATTTTTTTTGGCAAACCATTAATGAGTTGTTAAATTTTGATAGAATTGTGATCACAGCTTTCAATAATAAGGTACAGTTGGACTAGCATAACACAATGGCATACTTTGTCAGTTGAAGGAATGGAAGTGGTTCTGCAATTTTTCAGATCTCTGAAGTACCATACAAAGCTCTTAAAGGTGCAACAAGAGATTTCACTATCAGGTATCCCTAAGAAAATAGAAAGTACTGATTGTTGTCCCAATGTAAAGCTTTCCATCAAAATTATCCCCATCTGAAAGGATTAAGCTGAAAATGTTTCTTTGGCACAAAAATGATGACATTTCTAGTTTCGTATAGGAGCAAATACAAAATTCAGCCTATGTTTTATATTGAAATATAAGCAAATCAAAATCACCCGTTTTCTCTCTTTTAAGACATTTTTGTAGACAAATACAAGGTAAGAAATCTATTGAGTGTCCAATCTATATGAAAATTTCTTCTATGACACAATATTTGGGTGCTTCAAAATCTCTTGTTGCACCTTTAAACAGTTTGCCACTTGTAGGTAGAGTGTCGACCTGGCAGTCACGCAACTATAGAGCAAATGGTGATTTTACGCTACAGTTCTACCCGTATAATACCCTAGTAAGTTAATGGTGATCATCAGGGGACCACCAAGAACTGCAGAAATCAACCATGTTCCTGGAGCTCTACTGCAGAGCTCCAGGAGGCCTTCATGAGGTCTCCAGGAGGCCTCCTGCTTTTTTTTTTCACATGCAAATTAGGTATCCAGAAAGGCTCCAATAAATTAATGGAGATCTCCTTGTGATCCCCAAGAATCCTGATGACTGAAGTATCCAGTAATGTTACTGGAGCTCTCCATCCCCAAGAACCAAAGCTGTTCTTGGTGAGTTATTGGAGGTATAATATCCAGCAATGTTAGTGGAGATCTCCAGGAGGTACCTAATGTGAAAAAAGCAGAAGGCCTCCTGGAGACCTTCTGGCGAGCTCCTGGAACACTGCTGATTTATTCCGTAAATGTTATCAAGGCCAAGGATTAGAATTGCAAATCTGGCACACCAATCCTCGCTGCAGGTCTTGTGGTTAGGTAGCTGACCTCATGATACAATGGTCTCGGGTTTGAATCTCGCTACTGCCTCTTTCAAAATATATACAATTTTCATTATTTTTTTCAGGTTAGAGGGAAAAATTCTAAGTCTAAAAAAGATAAGAAAAATAATAGCTGCCCTTTGAGGTTAGTGAGGGAGACCTGCTCCTGGAGCATGGGTGGTGGTCAAAAACTACCGCGTACGTGTGCGTCTCTAAGGGCGCACAACACTAAATCACTCCACATTTGGGGGAATGGTAGGTAGTTCCGATAAAATAACAAGTGTGAGATATTTTGCAGTCCTTTGAGGACCGGTTTCCAGTGTGGGATAAAAGTGAAAGAATATAGATTGATCATTGCTGAGATTATCACAAAATTTTGAAATTCGATTCTGTGTAGAAAGTAGGCCCTCGACTTCCGGCCCTGGTCGAAAGCGGATATGAGGCATGCACGTCGGCTCGAAATAGTGGTGGCGCTGTTCATATGCCTTTTTCTTAAAATCTATACAAGAATTATATCAAAAATTGCAAATTCTTTGAAAGATTCAGTTGTGTTCTATAGGTAAATGGTATCAAAACATTCAAAATATTGTCACGCGGGGTGTAAATCAGAGGGCGCGATGTGGTACTTTTACGTGTATTTCAATGGAGCGTTTATTGGTATGCGCCCTCTAAGAACTCAGGCGCACACCACCAAATAATCCTCCCATGAAATACATGTTAAAATGGCTTAATTTAAGTTTGTTTTTCGACCCCACATGGAATAATGTTAGATGTTTGAAACAATTTCTATATCAAATAAAGATAGACATTTTTTTAAATCTTGGTCATTTGATACCGATACAGGATAGATTTTGAGATAAGAGCATGTGAACAGTGCCACCACCTTTTCAACTCGACATGTAAAACTCATTGTGGCATCCGAGCACGGGGTACTTCCGAAGGCCTAATTTCTTGCCAGTTTCAAATTTCTTTATTTTCCGAAATTCCAAGTATTGATCATTGTATACAATATTCATTTTTGTATTAACATTTTACAATAAACGATATCTCTGTACCATGCCATGCCAGTTTGCTTTTAGAGTCGATCTTATGTTTTTACCGGAACTACCCACCATTACACAAAATGTGGAGTAATTTAGTGTTGTTGTACACCCTTTAGATTGTGAGCCACAATGAAAAACATCCCCCACAAGGCTTAATATCCTCAGGGGCCGACTTATTCTCATTTCCACACCCCACTATAAATGCACCATTGAAATACACATAAAAATACCACATCGCACTCTCTGATTTGCGCCCCTCGTGACAATATTTCAAATGTTTTGAATCGATTTCCCTATAGATCACAACTGGAACTTTCAAAGAAGTTGCAATTTTTGATATAATTCTAGTTAGATTTTAAGAAAAGTTCGTATGAACAGCGGTATCACTATTTTGAGCTGACGTGCACACCTCATAGCCGTTTTTGACCCCGGCTTTCGACCAGGGCCGGAAGTAGAGGGCCTACCTAGGTGAAATGTCAACCGTGCTAGCATGGTCAACCATGGTCAACCATGGTCAAAACATGGCTGACCATGGTTAACTATGGTCAGCGATGATCAGCCATGGTGGCTTGACCATGGTCAACTGTGGTTACCATGGTCCCCATGGTATACCATGGTCAACCATGCTTTAGCATGACTGGACATGATCAACCATGGTCATCACCTGACTTAACCATGGTTGACCATGGTAACTTCAAGTATACCATGGTCGACCATGCTTTAGCATGGCTGAGCATTGTCAGCCATGGTCATCCATCACCTTGTGGGCCATGGTTGACCATGGTCAACCATGTTATCACCTCATTTGACCATGGTTGACCATGGTCACTTCAGTGCAGTTGTGACTGACCATGGTCACTAACCCAGAAACTCAAGTCTGATCATGGTTGAACAAGGTAGTCCCATTGCTGACCATGGTTGACCATGGTCACTTCAAGTAGCCCATGTCTGACCATGGTCACTAAATTAGGAAACTGATTATGACATGACACTTAGTGGCTGTATTGTCTGACCATGGTTGACCATGGTCACTTCAAGTAGCATGTGTCTGACCATGGTCACTGCATTAGGAAATTGACATGTATGACCATGGTTGACCATGGTCACTACAAGTGTCCTATGGCCCAAGACTTGTGAGAAAAAAAAATCAAAATCATGCAGAGCTTTAGGTTAATTAGGAGATCCAAGGAGTAATGATAATAATTACACTTGTCCACCATTCAGCTCTGAAGAACTACTAAGAAAAGTCATGGGTTGAATGGTGGCCACAATTAACAGCGTAATGGAATTGGTTAAAATTTACGGCATTACATGGTTTTTAGGTTCCCGGCCAAAGTCAATCTGTACGTTCTACTCCCACAATGCACTGATGATGTACGCATAGATATGTGCCACACCATTCTTTTTGGTCGACCATGGTCAACCATGGTCAAGACATGGCTGACCATGGTTGACTATGGTCAGTGATGATCAGCCATGGTGGCTTGACCATGGTCAACCGTGGTTACCATGGTCCCCATGGTATACCATGGTCGACCATGCTTTAGCATGGCTGAGCATTGTCAGCCATGGTCATCACCTTATAGGCCATGATTGACCATGATCACTTCAGTGCAATTGTTTTCACCGCGATACAGGGATTCCCTGAGATTTTCTGGATTTTTTTTCACCACTGTGAAGTACAAATGAAAAAATTGCAAACTTTTTGGAAACCATGGCCATGCTTTGATTTTCTGTCATACACAACAGAAAATACTAAATCATCATTTTCAGGGCCATACGCAGGATTTATTTGGGGGGGGGGGACTTCAAAAAAGTGGACTTTTTTGGTAAAAGTAGATCTAACCCCCTAAAATGGCCCTTTTTTGGACATTTTTTGAACATCTCATCACTAAAAAGTGGACTTGTCAAAATTGTATGCAAAAATTCAGCAAAAAGTGGACCTTTTTCTCCTTTTGTGGATTTTTTTTGTGTGCAACTGCACCCCCACCCCCGCGTATGGGCATGATCATCTTATTAAAGATGGCGTATTTGGGTATTCACTTTAGGTTTGATCAATACACTGGTAGGCATTCCAAATATGCAGAAAACCTGGGTTTGTAAACAAATTGAGGGTGCTTCTTTCTGGAAATGTCCTCATGTCTCTTTAATGTCAGATCCTCAAAGCAAAACCCACATATGCTAAACACACACACACACCTAAAAGAGAAGACAATCATATATACATATGCTTGCTCTAAAGGCAATTAGATGCACACATGTTATGGGGATGATAATTTACAAAAATATCCAAAAGTATGTAATAACAATTAATTAGAAATTGATTTTCAAAAATAACCTATAAATAAAAACTATTCCAAAATTTTAATAACATCCACAACCCAGTAGTAAAAAATAAATATGGAGTCTTATTCTAAAAATAATAATCAGAAAATATAGGTTTTCCTGGCCAATTTCACACTTTTATCAACAAAAAAAATAATTTGGCAATCAATTTCGCACGTTTTGGGTCTACCGGTCCAAATCTTAAGTATACTTTTGTATTGTGAACGTTCTATTCCATTGCCTGTCAATCAATTTTGTTGTACAGCATAACATTTAGCTTATGGTAATGCAAGTGTGTCTTTATCCTTTCACTTTTGCCATGCATTTAGATCCTAAAAGCAAAACCCACATATGCTAAACACACAAACCTAAAAGAGAAGACAACCATATATACATATGCTTGCTCTAAAGGCAATTAGATGCACACATGTTATGGGGATGATAATTTACAAAAATATCCAAAAGTATGTAATAACAATTAATTAGAAATTAATTTTCAAAAATAACCTATAAAAAAAACTATTCCAAAATTTTAATAACATCCACAACCCAGTAGTAAAAAATAAATATGGAGTCTTATTCTAAAAATAATAATCAGAAAATATAGGTTTTCCTGGCCAATTTCACACTTTTATCAACAAAAAAAATAATTTGGCAATCAATTTCGCACGTTTTGGGTCTACCGGTCCAAATCTTAAGTATACTTTTGTATTGTGAACGTTCTATTCCATTGCCTGTCAATCAATTTTGTTGTACAGCATAACATTTAGCTTATGGTAATGCAAGTGTGTCTTTATCCTTTCACTTTTGCCACGCATTATTTTGAAAGATTGTCAGCTTGTTTTTTGCTATATGTAAATGAGAATGGTGTAAAACAATGTAGGGTTGCTTTTCAATTGCGTGGATTGTTATTATAATTGACGATTATGCTTACATTTACGTTACAGACTTACAATGACAAAACCAGTATATATTGAAATTTCTTATATCAATATTGGTAAAACATTACAAAACAAATTTTACGAAATTTCAAATCTTCAGGACACATGGAAAGTTAATTTGTAAAAAAATCTGACTTTATTTGAAAGTAATTTTTCCGGCAAATTTAATTCGACTTGAGAGTGATGTAAATGAAAACAAAAATGCTGACAAAGTGTAATGTGGATAAAATTGTGAGTTTGAGCCCCACTATGGTCAATGTGTTTGTGTCCCTGGGCAAGATACTTAATCTCAATTGCCTCATCTTCCCAAAATCTGGGGAGCTGCTATGGGGAATACAAATGATTGTGACGATTTCTTGAAGGCGGCGTAATAATAATTTCCAACCACACTTTGAGTCTATTTACGAGGATTAAGCGCTATATAAAAACTGTTTATTATTATTATTATTCATTATAAATACATATTTTTGCAACTTTAACATTTTCACTTCGTACTTTGTATTGATGATTTAATTTGAAAGGCATTCTTTGGAATTTATTTCACGCTCTCATGTAATGGGATTGAGTAGGGTACTCTTAATTCCAAAGATAGATAGTCGCCTGTAAATTATACTGTTACTGTGATGATATATATAGCCCGGGGGTAACTGGGTATTCTGGTCGGGTAACCACCCGTGTTACAAAAAACCCGAGACTTGCAATATAGGGTATCAAATTCAACCAATGCCTCTGTCAGTCTCACATAGGGTATCAAATTTTACTTTTCAGTTTCAGATGTTATAAAAAATCAGCAGGAATCTGTAATAAGTCCATAAAATAGTTCCAAATGGAGTGTAAAATCCCAGGTTAAAATTACAATGGTAATTTTGAATGGCTCCGGGTCTCGGATAGTATGTCTATTTGATTAGGTCTGGTCTCGGATAAGGTATCCATTTTAACAGATCTGGTCTCAGATAGGGTACCATTTCATTCACTTCTGGTCTCATATAGGGTCCGGGCTCATCCCCGGATATAATTATATTATGAAAAATAATGGAGTTTTGATAAGGTCTGGCTGGCTGGCTGTTCATAATTAAAAAATGTTCTTTGTTTACTAAAGTTTATATAATGTTTGCTTACAGTACCATATGTGATGCGATCTGGGAAAACCCGCCACATGGTGAAAAAATTTATATTTTGAGTTTTGACTATCATTGCAAAGTTTGAAATATAAAGTTTCCATAACTTTTTACTTCTTTCTTCTATGATACACATATCAAAAGTTATGCCTTATACAATCTGTCAAAAAATAAAGTACAACAGAACAGATTTTAAGGTATTTTCTTTGTTTTTTCAAAACTGTCCTGCGCGACATGCGACGGGTTTTCCCAGATCACATCACATATTTGAGCTTATGAGATGTTTACATTTAGAGTAATGAATAGATTTGCTTAGTAGAAAATATTAAACATCACATTTCTCAAAAGCAGTATTAAAGCAGAATTAAAGAAATTCTTTAATATTTCTTTCAGTGCTGAGTTACGTCCTTCTGATTGTCAACCCTCAAACTGTTCCAAGGACTTAAGAAGATCATAGTTTGTGAGAATTTTCTGATTTGGCTCATGTCTCAAAGGCACTATCAGTGATTTGCTAAATCAGAAAATCCAAAAATCAGATTTTTGCATGTGAACCGAGTGTAGGTATCCCAACACAACCTGCAAGTGATAAGACTGAAAGCAACCTAATAAGGACAAAATCAGATTTCTTAGTCATTAGTGTCCTTACGGACAACACCTAATTGAATGGTGATTCATATCTTCGAACACTGCTGTTTTCTTTCATTAGTCTGGCAATTTTGCAGTTGCAGAAACTAACTTTTGAGAATTCTACAGACTTATCCCTCACTTTTAAGGTATTCCTGCAAATTTCAATTATTTTGGACTCTTTGAAGAATCACTGGTGGTGTTGATGTAGATTATGATTCATCCAGTAGAAAATAATATAGAAGAAATTATGAATCAATTACTGGACTAACCTTTCAGAGGTTAAGAACTGCAATATTTCGTCCGAACACTTTGGACTTCATCAGGCAACTGCGATGTTTCAGGTTGGTCACGTGTCAGACACCTTCAGTGGCAGCACCAGAGGGGGAAGGGGGACCCCTCTAATTTTTCCTTGCTCCCATCTCCCACCCAGCCAGAAGGAAAAATGATGGATTTTTGGCCAAATCAGCAATTTGGGGCAAACATCATAATTTTGGGCAAATACTAGCAATTTTTGGGCCAAAATTTGTTAAAATTTCACAATTTTGGAAGTTCCCCAAAATTACACTTTATCCTCTCCCAAAAAATCACTTTCTGCCCCAATTGGCCCTCCCCCCCCAAAAAAAAGCTGGACTCACACTGTTATCTTGTCATCAGGCGGAACATTGGCATATAATCCTGAAATGAATTCCATTCTTATTTGTTGGCAGAAGAAATGACTTACGATTCTTCCAGTAGTCCTCAGAGGAGGAGACTTACTTCTGACAATGGAGATGATGAAAAGGTGTGCATTCCTGGATTAGCTCTCAAAGCAGCACCTAAACACAAACTTGCTGAGATTTGTGTCAACTGCTTTGGTAAGTTCCCCCAATGTCAATCAATATATCACACAGTGTTCCCTTGAAGAAGGGGGATTGGGTGCAGTAGGGGAGAGTCGGGTAATTCCCAACGCATATGGAAGCACAAGTGTATCACTTTCTTCTTATCCCTCGATGAGGAAGCCTTATCTCCAAATAACACTCTGTTAACTGAAGATAATGCTTTGTTAACTGGACATAACAAAGCTGAACCCCAAATAACACGTCTTATCTGGGGTTAACAAAGCTGAACCCCAAATAATGGTCCTTATCTTAAGTTAACAAAGTTAATTATCTCGAGATAAGAAAGCTGAACCCTAAATAAACGGTCCTTATCTTGGGTTAACAAAGCTGAACCCCAAATGATGATCCTTATCTGGGGTTAACAAAGCTGAACCCCAAATAACGGTCCTTATCTCTAGATAACAAAGCTGAACCCCAAATGATGATCCTTATCTGGGGTTAACAAAGCTTATCTCTAGATAAGAAACCTTATCTAGGGATAACTACATTGATGTGATTGCTCGAGACATCCAGCAGGATCCATCTGACATCCCAACTTAATAACAAACAGGGACATTTGGTGCTACATGGTGAACAGCATCTCGGCTGCGGCCTTTAGAAAGATAGGGATAAGGCCCCTTATCTCCAAATAACGATCCTCATCTGGGGTTAACAAAGCTGAACCCCAAATAACGGTCCGTTGACTCAAGATAACAAAGCTGAACCCCAAATAACACGCCATATCTAGGGTTAACAAAGTTGAACCCCAAATAACGGTTCTTATCTAGAGTTAACAAAGCTTATCTAGACATAACAAAGATGAACCCCAAGTAACGCGCCTTATAGACCAGTTAACATTGTTTACGTTCTGAGTCGGTCACGTGACCCGGAAGTTGCTGCTGGCAGGCAAAACATTAGCGGTCACTGTATACCGCTGTATAGTGGATTGAGTTTAATTTATTATCGTCATAACACGCTTTGAATTTCACCATAAATATTGTTCTAATTAATTATATTTACTGCCCTGCATAATCAACAATGCCAGACAGTTGTTATTAGGTCGGTTGCGCTAATCGAATGACTCCAAAAGGCGAAAATCGACTGCATTTTTACCCTATTTCTCATTATAGCTCAAAAAGCTGTGATCCAAATTCTACAAAAGTATACATTTTTATGAAGAGCATATTATAGGGATTGTAAATCTGCAAAGTTTGAATGGATATTCAGGGTGTACTAACAAATATACAGGATGATACGACAAAAAAGTACATAAAAATAACATATCTTTTTAACACTGCATTATTTCCAGACATGAAATGCATGTACTAATAAATCCCTTTCCCTGTGTTATTTGTAGCACATTAGAATAGGCATGTGTGCTATACAGGGTGCAAAAAAGTTGAATAATTATTAAAACAAATGTGTTTAATTTTTAATCATGACCAAGTGTTAGCAGACGTGAGCTTTTATAGGTGATGAACAAGAAAAAAATAGAAACACAAAAAGGCAGATGTATGCAGGCTCAATGCTGCATGCAGGTAATGTGAAGGATATGAGCAACGAAACACTGTTACTGGATGAGCGAGTGATAAGACTTAAGTTCTACGATGGAGCTCATCAGTTGGAAGCTTACAGTACTTTTTTATAATATTATTTTGATTTGGAACTGGATCCTTCTCTTCAACTTCCACTCAGGACAAGATGATTGGTGAGTAGGACCCGGGATAGGACCCTCTACTTAGGCCTACATTTTTGATATTATTTTCCGTGTCAATTACCCCAAGCCTATGGTATAGCTAGGTCTGGTCTTGGCCTTGGGTAGGCCTATCACTATCATGCCTAGCTAATAGTAGGAAGTTAGGGACGCTAACTAATAGAAAATAAAATGTCACGGGATGTAGTTTTGACCAATCATTGAACAAAGGTATATTATTCGTATATAAAACGAAATTGACTGGTCTTATATCGGTGATGAATTCAGATTATCGCCCCTCTCGTTGGCCGCATACCTGGCCTACTATCTATGTAGGCCTAGCCATACCTGGCCTACTAGACGAGTTAGGTCAGGCATACTATGTAGGCATAGCATACTATATAGGCCTAGCCTACTAGGTAGGCCCTAGCATACCTGGCCACTAAAACTACTCCTCGGTCCCCCAGTCACAATTCCCTTTGATTCCAGTTGAAAGTTGTTCCATTTCCGTGATGGAACTCACTGTATTCACGTTTTAACGTTTTGTAACTGGTCTTATGAGTTCAACTGGTCAGTAAAAACCTAGTTGAAAAGTGTTCCATTTTCCGTCACGGAATCACCTGATTCAACTGATAGCAAACTGGGTTCATTCACCCCGTGGGGGGGGGGTTCCAGTTTTTTGAAACCAGTTCAGCTGAGATCAACTGGATTTGACCTGGGGGGGGGGTGATTAAGTTTTATTTTAGCCAGGTATGCTAGGGCAACTTGGGAGCGATAATCTCCATCATCACCCTCATGACCAGTCAATAGTTGTTAAATATTTAAGACTATCGATTTGGACAGTACTAATATGTGGAAGTAAACAAGTTCTAAACCTGTACATGTCATGTACGTACTCAGCTGTAGGCCTACATGTGCAGTTTGCGGTAAGATCTGTCCAGACTTGTGGAGACACACCCGGCCCAGGCATCCTTCACTGCACTCTTGTCAAGACTCTCTTGTCATTGATTCTGCCCCGCGTTAACCAGGGCACGGATGATACAAAACTGGGAGTTAGGAACTAAAAGAAGCACTTCTTCACATAACCGATGTACAAGTAATTATTATATAAGCATCAAGGGATCTGTATGCTTTTAGAGACTCGTGCGTGAATGGGCTTGGTGTGTGGATGAGGTAGATACATGTCGCCTTAGTGCATCGATGGCAATCTTTTTTTGTTATCTTCCAACACAGTAGAATGTATATCTCATAAGGATCGGGTATTGTCCTCAGATTTTGTTTTCAGTCGCTCAAGTACTCTCTGCGATTGTTTTCAGATAAATCTTTAACATATTCACATTCACGTTCCATCTTCACCGATTAATATCTCGAAGAAAAAAGTTCGCGAAAACTTCCACCACAGATAGATGCTGAGATTACACGCCTGTCAAGCACTCTTTACTATGCTGGGACAGCTGGGACCTCGAAATGTTTTGCCTGCCAGGCTGCGCGCGCATTGTATTTACAATTGATGCTGACGTCAGATGTTAACTGGTCTATGGAGTTAACAATCCTTATCTGGAGTTAAGCAAGCTGAAACCCAAATAGCGGGCCTTATCTGGAGATAACAAAGCTGAACCCTAAATAAGAAAATAAGAAGAAAATAATTTGACTCTGTACAAATGCTCCATGGCTTGCTCACTCCCCACCGTTATTTTCTAGGTTAAATACTCTCACTATTTATGACATTCACAAATTGTATAAGCTTGTTGTTTAGTACCATTTTATTAATAATAATCTTCCCTTGATTTTGATATTTTTTGTCAAAAGCAGTGCTTTCCACACGTACAGTACTAGAATAGCCCATTTGTTACGCCCTAGTAACTTCAGTACTGACCTTGCCAGACATACATTCAAAAGGCAGGGACCGTACCTGTGGAATAGTATTTGTGCCGAAGACATCAGAAACTCAAAAAGTATTTACTTATTTAAAAAGAGATACACTCAATATCTCGTGTCTCAATATGATTAAATTAATTATATTAGTTAGGCCACATAAAGAACATTATCAGCTTCTCGTAGCCTCCCTCATTTATTTGGGATATTGGTTAGCCTATTTCTTTAGGTTTTCAATCCTGTTCTTTGATGGATGGTGGGCCTTGAGTGTTATTAATGAACCACAATCACTTTCTTGTGACTTTTGTTTTTTCTCCAGCGGCTGATTAGTTGGTGGTTCTGTATTAATATTCCAAAGTAAAGGGCCCTTCACAGAAGAGAAATATCCTCGTTGGGTAGATGGAGCCCCTGTTATTTTTTGGCCCTTAAACATGTTTAAAAAAAGATATATTCCCCTGTAACTAATTGCAATATTGTTGACCTGTTTCAGTGCCAGCAAGTGCATGGGGGGATTCCTGCCCAATGAGGATACGTTGCATGGTTTCAGGCCCGTAGCCAGACATCTACGATAGGGGGTTCGATTTGTTAGTGACCAAAATAGTCGCGGAGCGCCCATGTTGCCGCACGAGCGTCGCAGGGGGAGTCCGATGAGGATGTGCCCCTCAGAAAATCTGGGAAATTTTGTAAAATGAAAAGCCAAATGGAGGCATTTGGTGCACCATTTTCAAATTAACCCTAACTGGTTTTTAATATAGTTTTCATTTCTAGCCTATCTCATTTGAAATCTAATATGTGAAAAAAGAGTGGTTCTCGAATCCGGGACCTCTCGCACCTTAATCCCTTGCTACACGTATCAAAGCACACGGGCCCGGTTGTCACTGCCTGGCAGTGATTTCGTACCAATATAGGCCCTCGGTTGATCATAGGCGTAAATCCCGGGGGGGATGGGGGGGATATATCCCCCCATATTTTGATGAGGGGGGATGGTCAATACGATCATCCCCCCCAATGTTGATGCCTGTACATGTGTTTTTTGACCAAAATAACCTCATATTTACCATAATAGTTTAAAAATGGTAATTTCCTCCTCCTCCGCGCGCTTCGCGCGCATTTTGTTCTAATTACAACATTTAATGATATTAGCTTTGAAATGGCAAAATTTTTAGCGCGCTTTGCGCGCACATGTGCGGTAGATAATGCATCTTGGCGCAAAACCTGTTTCATTCTTAAATTTTCATCAACCCCATCCCCCCCAATGTCATAAAGAAATTTACCGCCACGGCGGTTGATGTCCGATGTCCGCTTGCGGTATTTTGGGGTAGTTGACCTTGGGTAATTTCACGATGATTCCTCAAATAAATTATAATAGACATGCGACCAATTTGGTTTAATAAGGGGGACTGTATCCAACGATTACCTAGAGACGTGATGTAGATTCCCCTTAGTTTTTCAATAATGAAGATGAAAATTGTACACTGTAAATATATAAAAGAGTGGAGATGGAGCCTACACTATTATAAGATTTTAATGTTTGAAAGGAGAGTGAATTACGAAAGCGTCTTAAAGAAACCAGGAAACGTACACCAGGTGTCCAACCTTTTGACACAGGGGCCAGCTTGAATCCATAACTAATTGTGGGACCCAGTGCAACCAAATTAATTCAGGAGGGGGGGTCTCAAATTTGGTTTGATTAGCGACATGACTCTCCGAGGTTATGAAGTAGGATCTTTAACCAATTTTTGCTGAAAAAGTGAACCCATAGGCTCTACCACAGATGGAGATTTTTTTTGGGCTAGTATACAAATTTGCCATTTTTCCTAGAAATGTCACTTTTTTTCAAATTTGGAAATTTTTGGCTACAACTTAAGGAAAATAAACTAATTTTCAAACAATTTTAGAAAATTTTGGTCTCAGATTAAGGAAATGGACTAATTGTTTCAACATTTTTTTAATTTGAAAAGGCAGTCAGTTCTACACAAACTTGGCATAAAAAGGGTCATTTATACCAAAGGCTGAAATGAGAGCCTTGAGTCTGGACCCCTGAGTCACATAACCCCTCCCCTGGTAATACAAATCTGATTAGACGGTAGAGTGGGTTAATACAGGACCCTATCATCATGTTAGTGAGTGTGTGTGTGTGTTGATATCCTTTTGGACGGTGTGCATGGGGGGGAAGGAGGGTAGGTGGTGGTGGTGGTGGTTTTGGTGATGGTGGTGGGGGGAGTTGTGGTGTGTGTGTATAGGTCTATTTGGGTATTGGTTCTTTATATGAGATAGTAAGGAAATCTTTTATTTGAAAAAAATCTATTACGTGAAATATACGAGCATTTTGTTTTTTCGGGACAAGACCTGCGGCCGCTCGAGCTCAGCTCTCGCGGTGCCGACAAATGCCACGGGCCAAAGGTTGGACACCCCTGATATAGATGTACGTGATTGATTTGAAGAGATTTGTTGATAGGTTTGGTGGGAAAATGTGTGAAAATATAAACAAAATTTGATTAATTGATAAAAGTAAAAATGTACCTGAAAATACGAGCCACATAAGTAAATTGTCGCGTTGAGAAAATATTGAAGAGAAACGGTGGGATAAAAATAAAGATAAAGTTTATAAAATACAGAAAAGGTGGATCCCCCAATTAGATATATTAAAAGGATTAAGAGTAGGACTCGAAGTAAAATTATAAAATAAGAGCGATAGGAATTGATTAAAGTGGAGAGTCAGAGATTAAAAATGTTTCATAGAAATTGTGTATGAATTATTATACGGAGATTTGTAAGTGAAAGAAATGGAGTGAACATGAAATATGAGGCATAAATATATAAAGAGAAGAAGAAAAGTCGAGAAGGTGTACACACATAACACAATGCTTTTTGGAAGGTAAGGTGGTCCTTAAAAGGACCATTGGAAGGATTGTGGAAGAAGCCACTTTTTTCTAGGGCTTTTGCTGGTGATTGAAGGAAGGGGTTCACCCCGGCAGTTGGTTGAAGAAAATCATGTGTTTCTTTCCCTGCGATTGGCCAAGTTGCAAACTCAAAGTTGTGCTTCTTCGCTTTTGGGATGAGTCAGTGATGGTTCGAAGTTTGAAGACGTGCAAGGCAAAAAATTCTCTCTCTCTTCAATTTTCTCCTCCATCAGATCAAGAACTGACGGAAGGCCCCTAGTGACTATCCTGTCTAGCTTTCTTTTCATACCTGGTGCAAGTTGCAGGACCACTGTTGGGTTTAGTTTCTGGAAGGGCAGTGGAACCGGGAAGCAACAGAAGCAATGGCATTGGAGTCATACCACGTGGGTATCAGCATTGGTCTTGAGGTGGGTGTTGTGGTCAGAAGACCCCTCGTCGGTCACGGTTGTGCTAAGAGAACTAACTCTCTGCTAGTTGTTTGATAAGTTGGAGGTTTTCAGCGGTAAGTTAGTCTGGCAGAGAGGGCGAAGATGTTTGGCCACTGCGAATATTACCAGTGTCGTCCAGGAGTATCGAGTTGTCTAAATCTCCTTCCACGGATGAGTTGGAAGTGTTGACCATGGAGTCGGCATCAGAGGAAAGGACATCGCCGGATAAGGAATTAATGGCGCCCTCTGTATTTTTCATAGAAATGGATGAACTTGAAACGTTCTGCATTATAAAGCGACATGCTCAAAGTTTACCTTTTGCTGGTTTTAAAAAAAATCCCACTTTACATAAATTATTAAAAGTCGTTTTATATAAAATTATAATACAGGCTTCAATGGGTAATTGAAATTTCTAAATATGAACCCTTTCCCCCTCAAGAACCACAATGCCACTTTGCAAGGATGTGTGCTATATTATTTAGCAACATATATATGAGTGACATTCTGGTTCTTGGAGGGGGGGAAGACCTCATTTTGGCATTTTTGTTTTCTGGGGGAGACCGGGACACTAATGGAATTGTCAAAAAACAACAACAACCTATTACCATACCACATCACTATGAGGTAAGGCATTCTGATCTACCAAGGGCTCAGTTCAGTAGCCGTGGATGGGCACATGTTAACAACAGCTGACCATACATGTCCTGGGTATCATAAATCATACTAAAATACAGGGGGTGTATTTGCTCAATGCAATGGTGAATGAAAGCTATTGAACTACGTCACGGGAATTGTGATTTTATTTGCTCATAGCGACTTGCTCATGATATAAATAGCGCGGTCATGGGCCATTGTGTTGTATTCCAGAGTCTGCATGTTGTGAAGACGGTTATATAATCCAAATCTTAGCAGCATAAGCTAATAGGTATTTTGGTATTGTTATAAATGGCTGCCTCATGTAGCCTCTTTGTCACTTATGAAAGTCTTATGAAGGACAAAGGTCTATCTAGGTGTCACTTACAAGCTCCATAACAAAGGGCAGCTATGCAACATATTCCTGTTTCTTCATTTAAGTAATAAATGGTCATTGAAATGGAGACATGCTCTAAGCTTTGCTTTTTCCAGACAGCATGCCCCTGAAGTGTTCCATACTTTCTCAGTTTTTCTGATACATGTGTATTTTTTAGATTAAAAACACATTGCATACATGATTAAGTAGTTGTAAAACACCAACTCAAAATTGATGGTGAAATATAACTATGATGATTATAGAGGGCCTCCTTCTCTCCTTATCTGGCGATGTCCTTTCCATCTTAGAATGATTGTCGGTTGTTGCCATCTGTAAATCAGGGTATGGCAAATTTATTGGATAAAGGGGCAAAGACCGAAAAGTACACTAAATAGTGTTGGAGAAATTTGGATTCATGTGAGCTAGAGATGTGAGTGCATCTAGTTTTATGTATCGTGCCGGATCCAATGAAAACTAAGAATTGAGTAATCCACCAATCACGTAATCTTGAGTAAGAAAAAGAGCGATCAGCCAATAGGGTTTCAGTGTATATGGAGTTGCGTTGTGATTGGATAGAACCTCTATTAGCTCAAGATGGGTTTTCCCACTGTGGTTTAGGGGTGGCCAGCCGCTCTGACCCTTGCTGAATATGAGAAGGCGCATGCTATGTCATTCTGTGTGGTAAATACAGTAATAGAGAGGTCGGGTTTTAATATAAATTAAGTGAAGGATTGGTGCAAAAAAGTTGTGTCGGAAAGCTGAGTATTAAAGTGATAATAATTCTAGGTTGATTGGAGTATGGTATTCTAAAAAATCACCATCATATAAAATTGTAATTGAATTATGGATGGAGGTACATTAGTAGAAGTGCCGTAAGTAGGCTACTAATGCAAGTCGGGTGTATACCATAAGAAAATCCTATAGAAAAGGAAAAAGTGTTATCAGCTAAGAAGGTTTTAGTGTGTTTAAAGTTGGGTTGTGATTGGAGTAAAACCTCTCAAATCATAGAGTGGGTTATCAAATTATAGTATGGGGTGGTAATTCACCTAAGTAGACAAGACGCATATCAGTTTATTCCGTAAAAATGTGAAATACCGTAAGAGAGGTCGGGTTATAGTGTATTTTACGGAAAGTTTGGTGCCAAAAAAGCTGAACATTATTAAAGTAATATTAATGTAGGTTGATTGGAGCATGATATAGAAGGACGGGAGGAAAGTTCTAAATTTGCGGATGTTGCTCATAGCACAGCTTGAATCTCTCTCCCGAACTCTCTAGATGTTAATGAGTGAAAATTGCACTCCCCAAAAGAGTGAAACTCTTGTAAACCACTCCAAAATGAATGGTTTTGTTCTTAAAAAGAGTGAATTTCCACTCAAAAAGAGTAAAAATCACTCCAAAAAGAGTGGATTTCCACTCGTTTGAGGAGTTAACGAAGGACAACACTTTTGAGGAGTGAAACGAAGGACAACACGAAAACGAGTGGAAATGCACTCTTTTTGGAGTGATGTTCACTCTTTTTTTGAGTGGGATTTCGCTCTTTTAAGTACAAACCACTCATTTTGGAGTGGTCTAAAAGAGTTTCACTCTTTTAGGGAGTGAAATTGTCACTCATACATTTAGAGAGCAGGTCTACTGATAAAATATGTGGGGTGCGTCGTTGTTTCTTTGTTTCTTTGTTTTTCGTTCTTGTTTTGGTGTCTTGACAGTCTTTTTGTTGTTGTAGAAATTTTAGGGGGTTCGATCGAACCCCTCGAACCCCCCTGGCTACGGGCCTGGGTTTTGTTTTGTTTTTTGTTTTTTTTTGCCCTCTGGCTCATCCAACCATGCGGAGAATGCATGGTGTGCGCCTGGTTCGCCAGGGGGTTTCAGATGTTTTATGCAGGTCATTCTTTATATTGTCTGCGTGGGGGGACAGGTCTGACCCTGTAAACCTAGCGACCTCCCGTGAAGGTGCCCTATATGGTGTATAAATACACTAGACATTTAACCTGCCAACATGTCATGTCTGTCTGTCCTCACATGTCTCGTCCGGTCTTGTATCACACATTTCTGTCTTGTATTTTTGTTTGTAAATTGTTTCATTGCACATATTAGGGTGGCCACATTATCGAGCTTGCTCTTAGTGGTTATCCCACCATACCTTGTACCTTGTTTTGCTAATATTTATGATGTTGAAATAAACTGAAACTGAAAAAAATAACAGTCGTTATCTGTAGTTAACAAAGCTTATCTTGAGATAAGGCTTCCTTATCTAGAGATAAGGAACCTTATCCCAAGATAAGCTTTGTTAACCCCGAAATAAGGACCGTTATTTGGGGTTCAGCTTTGTTATCTCCAGATAAGGTCCGTTATTTGGGGTTCAACTTTGTTATCTCGCGATAAGCTTTGTTAACTCTAGATAAGGAGCGTTATTTGGGGTTCAGCTTTGTTAACACTAGACGTTATTTGGGGTTCAGCTTTGTTAACACTAGACGTTATTTGGGGTTCAGTGTCAAATATTTATTTATTTATTTAAATTTAGAGGACCGATACCTTAGAGGTATACCCAACAGTGGTTAACCACTCTACTAGGGGTATCCCTCGAAACTGACCAGAACGGCTTGGGACAATCAGGGGTTACCACCCTACTCTTCTCAAAAACTGACTGTAATATACATTTATTTTCCTTTTTACATATCTGTCATTAATTTTGTTTATATTCGTTTTTTTTGTTTCGCCTGAACAAATGTTCATGGAGGCACATACTAGTCCAATTCTGTGTCCGTCCGTATGACTCGGTTAACCTTTTTTAAACTGCTCTGCTGGCTATACACTATGACTGATTTACTTCTAACTTGATAGGGTGATAGAATAAGGTGCCACAATATCATGTGTAGTTTTTGGCTGCATTATTTTCATATTCATGAATTCTAATTAGCTTATTTGCATATTTTTCAGACATTTCGATTAACCGTTTATAAAATGCTCTGCTGGCTAAACGCTATGCTTGATTTACTTCAAACTTGGTAGGGTGGTAGAGAGGTGTGTGTAGCTTTTGGCTGCTTTATTTGCATGATCATTTGCATATTCATGAATTTTAATTGGCTTATCTGCATATTTTTCAGACATTTTGGTTAACTTTTTAAAATGCTCTGCTGACTAAACACTATTACCGACGATTGACAATTGACTTCCAACTTGGTAGGATGATAAACTGAGGCGCCACAATATCATGTGTTGATTTTGGCTGCATTCATTGCATATTTATGCATTTTAATTAGCTAATTTGCATGTTTGAGATATTTAAATTGACCTTTTCTTGTTTTACCTTTAGGCTACAGTGCTTCTCTCCAGTGCTTTGGCTCTCTTTCTTATCAATGCCAAATTTTTATCGTAAAGCAAGTGATCGCACAACCAGGTGACACTTCTGATTCGAGAACCACCTTGTTTTAATTAGTTTTTATTATTTTTTATTTTTTTAACACTACTTGTTTGAAAACTCTGATAACCTGGCTTTAGTAAATTGCTAATTTGTTCTGACTGCACAGCCCCAGCTACACCCACTGAATTTGATGGCTGTACCACCTGTGATCTTCAAGAATAATGGTGGACAGACAGACAGACAGGCAGGCAGAGAGAGAGAGAGGTGAGGAGAGACAGACTACTAATATGGATAATTGTTCTCTCTTTCAGATGAGGATGGTCAGCTGGTTGATGAGGCTTCATTTCCAAGAGTACTCTTCCTGATGCATAAATGGTTTATGACATCATATGAACTAGCCGCACAGTTCCTCCAGCTGTATCCTTTGTCTGGTCTTCTTAAAGAGGCACTGGCACATTTGAAAAATAGTGAGCCCTCAAGATTTTTCAAAATCGATATTTTTTGCATGGTTACTAAAGCTTCTATATACATTAGCCCTCACCTAAAATGATTAAGACCAAATCAGCATCCTTATGGGTAAACAAAATGAATTGGCGACATTAATACAGCAGATGCCGGAAATGGTGTTTAACACAAGAAAACGCATGCTGTGTGCATGTTTCCCCTGGCATGCACCCTGTTTGACCGGTTTGTGACCTTTGTGATATTCATGTAATATGTATTTTGTTGATTAAAGTTATGGAAAACTTAAAGAGACACTGGCACATTTGAAAAATAGTGCGCCCTCAAGATTTTTCAAAATCAATATTTTTGCATGGTTGTAAAGCTTTTATAAACAAAAGCCCTCACCCGAAATGATTAAGACCAAATCAGCTTCCTTATGGTAAACGGAACGATTTTGTAATTTAACGTCGCTGCCCGCGACGCGAAAAATTCAGCAGACAACGAAAATGGTGTTTAACACAAGAACACGCACGCCGTATGCATGTTTCCCACGCTATGCACACTGTTTGACCGGTCTATAACCTTTGTGGTTTTAGTATCAGTGAGTACGAGTCAAAATATTCATGTAATATACACATTTGTTGATTAAAGTTATGGAAAACTTAAAGTTGGCCTACAAATTACCTGGATGTTTTTACCCTCATATCAATGTCCCTATCTGTTTTGGGGTATGTTATTTTTATGTGTAAAATATATCTCTGTTCTTCCAATGGCCTAGACTATCATTTGAGAGCAATTGAAGAAATTTCATGTTGTTTGTGAAATAGGCCAGTGCCGCTTTTAAAACTTATCCTACAAATTACCTGGATGTCTTTAACCTCTTATTAAAGTGCCCTATCTGTTTTGGGGTATGTTATTTTTATGTATAAAATGTTTATCTATTAGTTGGGTCATTTGGGGCAATTCCGTGACCGTGGAGAGCAGAGCATCATTTCTCAGTGGATATGTCTTCTATGAAGGTTAATGAACAAATTTAGCGGGGGCGTCCCTCGAGAAAGTGCGGACGGAATCCAGGAGGGGAAAATTTCATAATACAGGGGTCAAAAATGAAAAATGCTTGGATTGCTGGAAAAAGGTAACCAAAGTGTTCCCCTTGTTACAATGATTAAAAAAGGTATGTTTAGAGATACAGTGCCCATAGAGATACAGTGCCCGTAGATACCGTGCCCATAATATACACATGTTGGTGAGGAACAACTTGGTCCCAAAAAATACATGAGGTGCATGAATAATACAATTTAATACAGGTTGGAAATGATATACAAAAAAAAAAAGAGACTAATCAATATCATCTCAAAAGAATTATAAAATCGTTCTGTTTACCTGCATAAGTGCGCTGATTAAAGCTTATTAATTTCATGTGAGGACTAATGTTAATCCTCACACAGCATTGCTGAGTGTGAGGTGTATCCAACTGGATTTAAAACTTTGGTTTAAAGGCTGACTCAGAGATTTCCCGATGAGGGCGCACTCATTTTCAAACAAATCATGTTTTTGCATATACATAATGCTTGTCCATATACTAATCACTGTGTGAAATAACTAAGCTCAAATCGAAGTCTTTCATAAAGAAAATCACAACTTTGTTATAAAATTCCAGAAATTTTGTTATACACAGTATCCTATGGCACTGTTATACTGTGCATAAATGTTTACTGCATGAAAACAAGAAATCAGATTCATCTCTAACTTGGAATTAAGCATGTTAGGTAACTATCTTTAGTTCTAGATGACTATTTTTAATTACTACACCCAAAATTTATATTTCAAAATCTCTGAGTCAGCCTTTAACTTTAACAAACAACCATGCAAAAATATCAATTTTGATAATTTTTAGAGAGTGCACTATTTTTCAAATGTGCCAATCCCGGGATGCCAGTGTCTCTTTAACCATCAATATTAGCTGAATAGTGAATAGGGCATAATGCAATATGCATTATCACTTCTAGCATCAAAACAGTGTTTCCCATAATACTTGTTGAGTGTTATGTTAAAGGCACTATCAGTAATTTGCTAAAACAGAAAAACGAAAAATCAAAAATCAGAGTTTTGCCACTTAGTCCAAGTTACAGACCATGTGACCTTGTTATATTATATATAATAATGTTTTTCAACAGTTTCTAGACCAGTTTTTCCTGCTGAATCTGAATCCGATGAATGCCAGATGAAAAACTGAGCATTTTCAAAGAAATGCAAAAATTCAAAATGGCCACCAAAATGCTAAGAACTCATCTGTTAATTACTCGAAAGTTGTAAATTTATTTTCCTGTCTAGTTAAAACACCCATTGTAACCAATTAAAATATGATTCATTAACCACCTAATTAAGATGTTTAATATGGCCGCCAATTCAACAAAGCATCTGAGAAACTTGACTGAGGCCAACTCTTTTAAGGCCTCTCTTTTGATGGTGACAAAGTGACATCCTTAACCTATGTGATACAGCTATGAAGAACTTGAGTCTAACTCAGAGTGCACTGTAACCTCATGCACTCACACTGCACAAAGTGAGGGATGCCAAATCAATTTATTTAAGCAGAGAATATGCCATGCACTTAGGTGTGTACACAGTCATTTCCATCTGTTTTTGGGCGAGGGTAGCCTACGGGCTACCCGCTCTATTCGCTTGGGTTTTGACCTACTTTTCAAATAGCAGTGTTGCAGAAAATATTCGTGCCTTTTATATCCTCTAAAATCTACATGTATGATAGTTTATGAAATGTTGTGCAATTTTACGTCATATGGATATGTACTCAATAAGATATTCCCAGCGAAAACATGAACGTACATTTACAAAAAGATATTGATGTTAAAAAGAGTAGAAATACAAAGCGATCACACTTCCACACCTGCTTACCGTCGTGAGCGGTAATGCACTAAAAACACGACGGGGTAACACTAAAATAAAAACATGAATATAGAGGGCGTAACCGGCAACAGGGGAGTGCGGCCAAGAAATCCCAAATTTAGACATCGCCATTGGCTTAACACGTAAAACGAAATATTGACGAAAAATTATGAAATTGGTATAGGTTGTCAAGGAATATTTTTATTTGTAATTTTTTACAGTGATTTGCTGGTAACAGCGTCTTTAAATCGTTATGAGTGCACCACATGCAGCAAGTCGTGGGCGATATTATCTGTGGTGATATCAATAATAAATAAAAATTCCTTTAAAAAGGAAAGGGCGAGTCAAGAGGAAATATCCATGTAATTGGTATGTGAAGGTATTAGTAAGATGATTGCTTTATTTTGTAATACTTGAGCCAACGAATATAAACATCCTTATTTCTTTTAGGTAAATCAAGGGTACTATGCTGTGGATCACGAAATGCCCATTTAAAGTGACCGGAGGAGGATACAAATTTTTCTAAAATTTCACTGGATCAGTTGTAGACCACCTACCAAGAACATTTCGAAGGTTTACTGGACAAAAAGGTGCAAAAGAAAACCGCAAACCTTGTTTTGAACTTGCCTGCTATCGTAATTGTTCCCTATAGAAAACTATGTTTTGACTTTCTGTCGTGCACGACAGAAACTACTAAATCATCATCTTATTACATAAAGACGGCGTATTCGGCTTATTCACTTCAGGTGCGATCTAATACATTGGTAAGCCATTCCAAATATGTAAAAAAAACGGGGTTCGAGAAAAATTGGGGCACTTCTTTCTGGAAATCTCCTCATGTCTCTTTAAGAATGTTTTCATTTTGATGTTATGAATAAAAACGTTTCAAAATCTTTCACTATCCAAACGGTTGGACTGATTTAATTGCTTTTATGTAAGGGAGGCTTGGAGGAAACATGAATGGTCGGATTCTGATTGGATCAGTCACCTTTAATGAGGTTCTTACATTTTTTGCTGCATGCGTAGTACTGTTGATTGATCATGACTGAAAATACGAACTCATTCTACTATTACATTTAGACATGGTTGAAAAGTGCATTATTACAATTATTTAAAGTGAGGCAGTAGTTTTATGGTTGCAAAAGTGATCTGCAGTCAAGTATAGATGTAACTATGTGGTCACCCAGCTTTCTTGTTTACTTGGGTTTCTTGCCAAATCGAAAGCAACCTCTGTCTTGTGTGTGACCTTTGACCTCATACTTGTTCTTTGCTCAGGTTAGCGGTCTTTTGGCATTTATACGGCATTTTTATGCAAATTGACCTCCAGATGACTTTTGACTTTTTTGGGTCACCCTGAAACCATGATAATAGACCTCAGGGTGTTGTTTTCTACCTGTATGCCAAACATCAGCTCCATAGGTCAATGTGCGTCAAAACGCATAGTCGGACAGACAGATCTCAATTTTAGTAGTACTAGTGCATTTCCCCCATGTGTGACCTTTACCTAGATGCGTGTGACCATTGATCTTGTTTTTTAGTAGTATAGATAGATTGCAATTGCACACTTCTTATAAAATGTGATATTTACGATTCAATACGGTGGAATGACAGGTAAGATGTCATAAAGTAACAAATGTTCTAAGTTTGTATATGAATTGAAATAGTGCAATGGCGTGGATGAACATTTTTAAAACATTTTGAAAAATTTAAGTCCTTGGGTGACAGAAGTAAAATTTAAGAAAATAAAATGAAGTCATTGGGTGACAATGTTGCTGAATGTGGGAGCTTTACATTTTGGGAAGGGCTTTATAATAATTAAAACAAAATGTTATTGATCACGTTGGTACGTGTGCCGAATCCTGTAAAATACTTTACGGTCCGTCGGCATGCAAAATATCCGGAATTGCTTCTTCCAGTTCTCAGTGCTAGTGAGTCTGCAGTGGTCAATCTTGTGGTGGGTAAGTATAGCGTTGATTGTTTTCCCGAATAAGGTGTAGTATGTTCTATGTTGATTGGTCAAATTTTTCCCTTTAAAAATCGTAAATGTAAGAGGGATATGAAGCCCCTATTCACTCTGTGTTAAATATTAACATTCATGTATGCCTCGGCTAAGTATGTGCAAAAAGTCACATAAGTCAACTTGCAAAAACTCCCACAAAATGTCATCTTATTTATCCCTTCCCATACCTTTTACATGGATATTTCCCCTTGACTCGCCCTTTCCTTTTTAAAGGATTTTTTATTCTGTTTACATTAGAAACAAAGCTTCAGAGCCAACCATTTTTATTGAAATATGTTCACTTAAAATTAAGGAAGTGTATAGTGGGAGAGGAAAGGAAATAAGTGCCTTCGTAATATAACACATGCTGGGGCACAATTGTATTCTAAGGTGGATATCATGCTCATGTATGACCCCCCCCCAAAAAAAATGATACCCCAAATGCATATTGTACTTGGTAAGAAAAACACCCTAAGCAAGTATTTTAGTTGAGTTTGCTAGCCTAAACAAGTATTTTAGTGTGATTTGCTACCCTAAACAAGTATTTTGGTTTAATTTTACTACCATAATTAGTATTTTGGTTTAATTTTACTACCCTAAACAAGTAATTTGCATGATGTTTTAAAAAGATCTTCATACTTTAAACTAGTACTTTTATACGATATGCCTGAAATTCCATACACTGAACAGGTTATAGTCTCTTGTACCCTCCCCTGATAAAGGAAATATTAACGCATGATTTCAATTTTTGGTCCATCTTATTTTGCTCTTATGTGTAAAAGTATCAATTTGTTCATGTCACTACTTTAATTGACATTCTCTAAATTTTCTAAGAGACATATTAGGGACAAACCTTTTAAAAGACTTAAAATTCAGGGCCTAATAAGTTTAAAATTTAAATCCATTACTTCATAATTTCAAACAAATCTTTTTGAAATTAAAGTTTTTTCCCTAATATGAGTCTTTCGAATTAATAGGTCTTGTTGAATTGGCCATCTCATTGAATTGGCCATTCATCCATTTCATTGAACTAAAAACCCTAACTCTGCATGCATAAACATGTAACGATCAGTCATTTCGTAGTCTAGATTAGCATGCGGAAATAAACTGAAACTCCTCATTAGGCCATGAGAATGAACGTTTTAGATTTGCATCCGGACATTTTTCAAATTACATGAGGCTTTATTTCATTATTCATTATGTATTTTCATTAGTTGACTTGCGAGTTTGCGGTTTTCCAGAACTGAAGGATCAATCCCATCAACAAGGGGAGGGATAGAATGCGTCATGTTCAGAGTCTGCATGCATGTACTCTTATTGTGTTAGTTCGCTGAATTGTAATTTTTTAACAGCTTTAGATAATTTGAAACTGGATTTTTGTCTCGCGGAACTTTGTGTCGGTCGAGACTTAGTGAATCACTTTTCTGTCTGTCTGTCTGTCCGTCTGTCTGTCTGTCTGCTGTCCATGCTGTCGGTCGCCTGACGTCCGTGTTCACGGCTTGTGTGTACTATTATCGGATTTCCGTAAGGGCTTAGGATGAGGTAACTTGGTGGAAAGAGCGGGTCCACGGTTGTCGACCTTATTAGATTTTGGTGCGTAAAATATGCTAATTAAGTATCTAATTTTCATATAACGAATTTTCCCGCAAGGCTTGTGTACAAGTTTTTCTGGAGTGCCGTAAGGCGTATGATGATGTAACTTGGTGGAAGGAGGGGCTAGAGAGTTCTCGAACTGATTAGATTTCGGGCGTATTTCGGGCAAATAAGTATAGCAATGACTAATTATATGCAAAAAACAGCGTAATTGCAGTAAAATAATTTTGAAACGGTACATTGGATACGAAATTTTCCTGCATGAAGCCTATCATGGTGCGCCTCTTTTTTTTCCAATTTGAGCGTGTGTGATACAAGCGTCTTATGTATGCAAATGAGCTAATTAATTGCGTAATTACTGTATCTCTGAAACGTACAATCGGATGAGGCAAAATTCCTTTGCTTCAATGAAAGAATACTTTCCATGCAATCTTTTGTGTGAATCATAATTGGTCAAAGTGCATGTGGGCCGATTAAAGGGGCATTTTTTTGATACAATTGGAATCGAATTAAATATGCATAATTGCTGTATCACTGAAATGGTCATTGGAATGGATGAATCCTTCGCTACAAATGAGACTTCTATCCTACAAATCTTTTGTCTGAATCACACGTGAGGTCAAAAGTGCAGTGGAATCAATTAACGGGGCTTGTTTGATGCAATGATCTAATTAAATATGCCGTAATTGCTGTATCGCATAAAATGGTACATTGGATATTCAAAATTCCTCGCTACATGAGACTTTTGTGTGAATAATAAAATTGTGGTCAAAAATTCATGTGGGCCACTTAATGGGCATTCCTGATTATTTTTAAAATTGGCCAACTACTGCGAAATGATTGGGTCCATTTCCCGCAAATTTTCTCAGGTTTTCAATGGTCAGTGGTAAATACTACACCTTCAAGAAAGAATTTGATTCATGATTTTTGTTTACCTTACAATAAATTATGTCAGCATTGTTTATTTTTTATTTGGCAAGTAATATGGCTGTGTGTATTTGGGTGGTGTACAACAGGTGTTACAAAACAAGAAGACTTTTATCAAAAGGGGGGGGAGTACACCACAACAATGTAGTAACATCAATATAGATATGCTAGAATTCAGTGCCCATGTTTTTCAGTGAATGGTTTTTCCTACTTCGGTCGTCTTTGGGTTGCTCAGCCTGTTTACATTCTTGAAAATTTGAAAAAATACGCAATTGTGCATTCACACCACTTCTGGACCCCGTATTCGACTCAAATTTAAAATTGTCACATGATTTTTTTTCAAACAATAGTGTTGCAAATTGAATAATTTTCATATTTTTACTCAAGTTTAGTGAATTTTAAGGGAATTTTTGCATGACTTTTCATGATTAATATCTCGCAATGGAAAAATGTTGTGGGCCCTGGGGTGGGGTCAAATAAAGAGCTGAAATAAAGAATCCTATAAATGCAACCCGGGGTGCTCTCCTAACCATCTCTTGGTGATGATTATGTTGGGGAGTACATTTCAAGATTAATATCTCACCAAACGAAGATGTTGTTCCCTCTATGTGGTATTCAAATGAAAGAGTGAAAGTATAGAATACTATAACTGCAAACCCGGGGGTGCTACTCCTCAACATCTCTTGTTCTCATGTTGGGGACTTTCAAGATTAATAGCTCCACAATGGAAAATGTTGTGACCCCTAGGGTGGTGTCAATGAAGAGTGAGAGGTATAGAATCCTATCAAAAATGCAAACCCAACCCGGGGGTGCTAATACTAAACAACTCATCTAAGCTATGCTCTTGTTGAGGACTTCTCATGATTAATATCTCCACAATTGAAAAATGTTGTGACCCCTGGGGGTGGTGTCAAATGAAAGAGCAGGAAGTACAGAATACTAGCAATGCAAAAAACCAGGGGTGCTACTCCTAAACATCTCCTCATAGATTATGCTCGTGTGGGGTTTCAACTTGCAAGATGAAAATCCCACAATGGAAAATATTGTGACCCCTATGGTGGGTGTCAAATGAAATGTGGGAAGTCAACTAGTTAAGAAATTGGAGTTTATCTTCTTGCACAACTTTTGGGGACACCTCTGGGCGCGCACAATTTTGCCTTTCCCCCTTGGGGGGGGGGTGTCTGCTTTTTTGTCTTACAGTTAAGCGCGAAAGCAGCGAGACTTGTGGTTCGAGAACCGCCTTGTTTGTGATGAGAGCATTTTTTATGCCACTAATGAATTTTTTTAAAATAATTATAATTTTCAGCAGCAGGGTTTTTGGAGCATGCGGACGGCAGAGAGACGCACATCTAAAACTTACATTCCTTAATAGCTTTAGAAAGACTATGTGTACATGTAGGAGACAATGACGACATATAGAAATGACGGCAACTACTCTGGAAATTCTTCCAGTCCGAAAAAATAAATCACTCGGGGATTCTACCATGTGAATCATGAGAAAATTGTCAAGAAAAACCCTTATTTTTCTAGCATTTTTTTTTGGTGATTTTTTGGCAAGTATTCAAAAAATGCACCCTAAACACAATATTCACCTGAAAAGGATATTTTTTAATGATTTTGATACTCTAAATAATGCAATGCGGTTCATTGCCTGATCTAAAAAAACAACCTTAATTCTTTGTTTTTGTCACTAAGCATGATACCCCCTTGGAATACAAGTGCCCCCCCCCAATAGTGGCCGTGCATACTGTTTTTTTGTTGGGGGAAAACGGAGGGCCACAGTAAAAACTGGGAGGGGAAAAGATGAATTTGGGGGGCTAAACTCCATAATTTTTAGATTTTTAAATAACAATTTTCTGCAAAGTCACTGATTTTTGCTAAAATGTTATAATTTTTTTTTTCTTTTACTGGCCAGTAGGAAACTGGTGCATGGGAGAGGGCACTGCCTACCTCAAATACATGCCTTTTAAGTAATATTTCACACACACACATCAGGTTATTTTTTTTTCAAATTTAAAGAATAAATATTTAATAATTGAAGATGGCTATTGTAACAATGTTATTCTTAATCCATTGGCTGTTCTGGTGGTTCATCACCACTAGTCAGTTAAGATCATTTTCTTGAGATTGCGCATTTCATATTGGCAGACAGAATCACGTTTCCAGTTCTGCCATGGAATTAGGATCGGGGATCTTGGCCAGATTAAAATTGGTGGCGCTCTTCCAAAATTACTATTATTGCTTGAAACTATTGTAAGTTGAAAGCAATATCTTTAACCCCATTTGATTTGTTGTTGTTAGTGCTTTTCAACATCTTTGTTTAGTCTTTTTTTTTTGCTTTATCATGTTGTCCCATCTACCACTTTTGTCCTCCTATCCCTTAACTTTGTTTTCGTATGCCGTAAATGATTTTTACTCAATTTAGTGAATTTTTAAGAGATTTTGGCATGACTTTGCATGATAATATATCTAAAATGGAACATGTTGTGGCCCTGGGGGTGGAGTCAAATGAAAAGAAGCAGGAAATAAGAATACTATAAATGCAAAACCCGGGGTGCATCCTACCCAATCTCTTGGTTATTTATGATTATGTTGGGGACATTTCAAGATTAATATCTCCCAAACGGAAGATGTTGTGACACTCTATGGGGGTATCAAATGAAGAGTGAGAAGTATAGAGACTATAAAATGCAAACCAGGGGGTTGTACTCCTAAACATCTCTGTGCTCATGTGGGGGGGACTTTTCAGATTAATATCTCCACATGCCAAATTTTGTGACCCATAGGTGGTGTCAATTGAAAGAGTGAGAGGGTATAGAATATTCCAAATGCAAACCCGGGGGTGCTACTCCTAAACATTTCGTTATGCTCTTGTTGAGGACTTCACGTGATTAATATCTCCACAATGGAAAATGTTGTGACCCACTGGGGTGGTGACTCCAATGAAAGAGCAGGAAGTAAAGAGAAAGAACTATAAATGCAAAACAGGGGTTGCTACTCCGAAACATCTCTGACTTATGACGTGGGGGGTTTCAAACTTGCAAAGATGAATATCTCCAAAATGGAAAAGTTGGACCCCTAGGGTGGTGTCAATTGAAATAGTGGGAAGTAAAACTAGTTAAAAATTGGAGTTTATCGGTTGCACAACTTTTGTGGGGACACCGGACTCCGCACAGTTGAACTCTGGTGTGCTGCTTTTGTCTTACAATTAAGCGCGGAAACGCAGGCGAGACTTGTGGTTCGAGAACCGCCTTGTTTGTGGATGAAGAGCATTTTTTTGCCAAAATAATGAATTTTTTTAAAATAATTAAAATTTTCAGCAAGAAGGTTTTGGGCATGCGGGGGCAGACGCAAATCTAAACTGACTTCTTATAGCTTTATAAAGACCTATGTGTACATGTAGGAGAAGAACGACATAGAGAAAATGAGGAAACTACTGGAATCTTCAGTCAGAAAAAAATAAAAATCACTAGGGGATTTACATGTGACATCAGGAGAATTGGAAAGAAAATCCATTATTTTCTAGTTTTTTTGGTGATTTTGTGGCAAAGTATTAAAAAAAATGCACCCTAAACACAATATTCAACATGAAAGGATATTTGTTTATGATTTTGATACTCTAAATAATGCAGGTGTGTTCCTGCCTGATCTAAAAAAAACCAACCTGAATTCTGTGTTTTTGACATAAGCATGAACCACCTTGGGAATCACGGCCCCCCCCCCCAATAGGGGCAGTGCCAGACTGTTTTTGTTGGGGGAAAAACGGAGGCCAAGTGAAAAAACGGGGGAGGTGGAAAAATGAAATGGGGGCTAAACATCATAATTTTGGATTTTTAACCAATGTTCCTGCAAAGTCAATGATTTGGGCTAAAAGGTTATAATTTGTTTTCCCAGTTTCACATCTGGCCAGTAGGGAAAAACTGGTGCATGGGAGGAGGGCATGCCCACTACCCTCCAAATACATGCATGTAAGTAATATTTCAACACTAACACACATCAGGGTTATTTTCAAATTAAAAAATAAATAGTTAATATGAAAGAGTGCTATGTACATGTTAATTCTTATCCATTGGCTGTTCTGTTGGTTCACACAAGTCAAGTTAGGATCATTTTCTTGAGATTGCGCATTTCATATTGGGCAGACAGAATCACGTTTCCAGTGCTGCCATGGAATTAGGATCGGGGATCTTGCAGATTTAAAAATTGGGGGCGCTCTTCCAAAATTTACTATTATTGCTTTTAACTATTGTAAGTTGAAAGCATATCTTTAACCCCATTTGATTTGTTGTTGTTAGTGCTTTCACATGCTTTGTTTAGTACTTTTTGCTTATCATGTTTCCATCTACCACTTTTGTCTCATATCACCTGAACTTTGTTTCGTAAGGCGTATAATGATGTAACTTGGTGGAAGGAAGCGGGCTGAAGAGTTCTCGACCTGATTAGATTTTGGGCATATTTCGGGCAAATTAAGTATGCAAATGAGCTAATTAATATGCAAAAATCAGCGTAATTGCTATTTTTTTAAACAGTACATCGGATACGCAAAATCATGGTGTGCATCTTTTTTGCAATTTGAAAGTATGTGATGTATGTGGTTTGGGTATGCAAATGAGCTAATTAAATATGCATAAATGCTGTATCTATATCTGAAACGGTACATTGAATAGGCAAAATTCCTTTGCTACATGAAAAACTACTATGCCATACATCTTTTGTGTGAATCATAATTGGGTCAAATAAGTGTCTAATTTGCATAATTTAAGAAAAAAGCTTTTGTACAAGTTATCTAGGCATATAATGACGTAACTTAATGTAAGGAAGCAGTTGAAAAGTTCTCGATCTGATTAGATTTGGACGTATTTTGAGCAAATTAGGTATGCAAATGAGCTAATTAATATGAAAAATATCAGCGTAATTGCTATACACAAAATTCCTTCACTGCAAGAAAGCCTATAATGGTGGGCATCTTTTTTGCCATTTGAAAGTATGTGGATCTTTCGGCTTAGGTATGCAAATGAACTAATTAAATATGCATTTTTGCTGTATCGCTGAAACGGTACATCGGATAGGCAAAATTCTTTCGCTGCATGAAAGACTAGTCTGCCATACATATTTTGTAGGAATCATAATTAGGTGAAAGTGCATGTGGACCAATTAAGGGCATTTTGTGATGCAATTGATCTAATTAAATATGCATAATTGCTGTTTTGCTGAAAGAGTACATTTGGATATGCACAATTTCTGTGTTACATGGAGCAGATGGGGTGTTGGGGAGGGGTGGGTGTTGGGGAGGGGATATCTGCAATCCTCCACTGTATCTGCTTGCACAACTTTTTTGGAACACCCTGTACTCATACAGTTGCAATCTGGTGTGCTGCTCTTTGTCTTACAGCTATGCGCAAAAGCAGGCGAGAGTTTGAGAACTGCTTTGTTTATACATATTTTTATTTAGTTTCATTATATTTATCATATGACAAAATTTATTTTAAAATATTTCACTATTTTTAATATTTTGTTAACTCATCAGATGCAGTATGCAATGGCAATGCAGAGGTCTATCTCTATCTACCTATGTATCTGTAAAATTTTAAAATTTAATAAAGGTTTCTGGTCGAATGTGTGTTAAAGACTATCAGTGATTCGCACGAAAGATAAAATATATTTGAAATTTGCAGAATACCTAAAAAGGATAAGAAGAGAAGATTTCAGTAGCTTCCCACAATGCATTGCTTCCCATGGCTAAATTAACAGTACTGATCACAAACTTACATTTTAAGAGTGTTTCATCTCTAACGATTCACATGTACCTGTACAAAAACTTCCAATGGAAGCAATGCATTGTGGGAAGCTACCGATATCTTCTCTTAAGGATAAGAATTGCCATTCAATTATGTAGTAAGTGTCAGTACAGTCAGTAATGACTAAAGTATTCTATTTTGTGCATTTTAGGTAATTGTTACAAAAATGCACAAATCTGATTATATGATTTTGTTTTTATTTTCTGATTTAGCTACTCCCTGATATTGCCTTTAAATAGTGCTTTCTTGCACAGCGATGGATTGGCAATTTAAAAAATTGCGCAAAATGACTTATGAGGTGTTTTTACCCACACCTTGTAACTAAAAGCTAGATGTGAGGATTATACTGAAATGGCATTAGTTGAGGTGCCCAAAAGTATTATGAGCATTCATAAGGCCAGTGGAAGTTGATTCTTAGTTTCCTGTTGGAGATTTTTAAAAAGGTGACGAGGTCCAATTTCATTATTCATTATTTAATGTCATTTAATTATTACACCTAAAAGGCATGTTGAAGACACTACTACCCTTATATTTATTACATACATGTAAAACAAAGTTTACAAGTGCCTAATTAACAAAACGGGCATTTACAGGTTTATTTCTTCAAAGTTTAAAAATCATTTGAAGCATTTTTGCACCGAGTATGATGACAAGTGGGACAAAAATCTGGGAAAAAAAATCATTAATGGTATATACTGTGACACCCCACCAAAGGAAACTACTTAAAATGAACAGGAAGGGATGCTTGAATATTTTGAGCAACTGAAAATTTGTGTTTATTATCAAGTTCTCAAGAAAAACAATTTTTTTTTACTTTTACAAAATAATGAAATATTTGCCAACGTCAGTGGCAAATCTGATGTGCGCTCCAACAGGAAACTAAGAATCAATTTCCCTTGACCTAATTCATTATTTTGGGCACCACCATATTTTTGGTTTACATTTCGTTGTGTTTAAGACATGTCTCATAAATATTAACACACATATGCACACAATTGTCTTTGTTTGATTTATTTATTTTAATCTAATTTTACCAAGCACTGGGTCATGAGCAAAGTATGTTTTTTGGTGCAGTATCTTATGCAAATATGCAAGATGCACTATCACTGATTGTTAAAGGGGGATGACCCAATTTAAGTTGATACATTTTTCATCTTGATAGAATGGCCTTCACCCCAAAACCCCATCTGTAAAGTCGTGCCAATATTTCAACCTGTTTTGAAGTAAGAGCTAAAAATGTGATTTTGTAATTCCCATAGCGTACTGTGTAAAATTAATATTGGTCGACCAAATTGGGGCATATTTTCACTCATAAAATCCAAAGCAAACATCCCTCAGATTTCACAGAGTAGGTGAGAAAAGTAGTAGCTTTCTTCTGATACCAAAATCTGGGGTCCCTGGGAACGAGGATATTAGCGATTGGACCATGGACCTTTAACGGATGTTCTAGACCTGTGTTGAGATTTGAGTTACTTTGCTGGTGTATTCATTGATACAGGTATTTGTCTTCTTGGTCTATAACTAGTGTGGGCCATATGACCAGAGGTCAATTGACATAAGTCAATGTTAAAAAATTATCAAATAGAAATCCATATCCATAGAAATAGCTGGGCATTCAAACTTTGGAATGGTCCATACAGAACTGGGGTGTTCAGGGACAATAGGGCAAAAGTTATCTAGTAGTTATTTCAATGTCAGGTCATTGGTGATCCCTAATAGCATCATCCCAAGAACTCTAGATTTTACCATTAGTGGTCAAGATTTTGGTGTCTGAAGAGTACTTTTTTTTCTCATTTAACCGGCTTGACTCTGTGCAGTCATCAGCCCATTGACACTGAGTGAATGACACTGTATTTTGACTAACTTCAATACAGGAGAGGGATGGATCAGCCTTGTAGATTTTTTTTAATCTGACTGTCAAAAGCAAGTTTATTTCCACCAGTTACATTACTCAAAACAAATATCTTGTCCCAACTTTATAACAGTGGCTTCATCAGCCTTTGTGTTATTTTTGCTAATAGATTTTGGATTCTCAACTTACCAATGCACTTTGACTTAGATAAAGGTTTATCAAAGGTCATGTGTCAGCTCCAAGAAATCATACAAGCAGAGGGAAATACAAAGCTGAAAAATGTTATTGACATTTCCAATGTGTAAGTACGCAATGTTTTCTCTTTTTTTAATCCTCACATTTGTCATTTTGAAGAATTTGTAGCTTTAAGTTTCTAAGAGCGTGTTTTTACTGCCGACACAGTAAAAAGGGTTTGTTGCTGTCCCGCTATGGACTCGGCTTTTTAGCCTAAAAACATATAGTAGGGTAATAAATAAGAATCCTATTCTAGAAGTTTAGGGAAGGTTTGAAGATGCTTTTCTATATTTTGAAGGGTGCTGAATCAGATTTTTTAGGTCCATTCTCTGGGAAATGTGGGGAACTTTGTAAAATAAGGGGGTAAAATTAGTACAGGGGTAAATTTGAAGTCAAAATGTGTTTCAATGTGCACCAATGTATTTGTCTCATCATAAGGATTAAAAAAAGGTATAGTTTAACTAAGGGTCAGAACCTAGACAAACAGGTACAACCTTATTAAGGTTCAAGGTCATCCTGGGGGTAAACCTTACCTAGTGCTTCCAATTTTGTTGAAACTGGTGTCAAATTGTTTGTCTTGCCTTATTTTACAATGTTTGGCATTTGGTTTCGTAATTAGTGGGCAAAACGTAACAAGGGTCTACATAGTCTATAGGGGTCATCAAAACCTGACCTCAAATTATATACAGAGCTGTCACCCAAAAAATTAAAATGCATTTTCTGCTTCAGTATGGCCAGAGCAATAATTTGACACCAGTTTCAACAAATCTGAGCAGTAGATATACTTGCCCCAGGATGACCTTGAACCTTATCAGGGCTGTAGCTGTGTAACTAAAGGTCCGAACCTATACAAACTATACTTTTTTTAATCCTTATAATGAGACAAATACATTGGTGTACATTTAAACACAATTTGACTTGATTTCAAATTTACCCCTGTACTAATTTTACCCCTCTTATTTTACAAAGTTCCCCACATTTCCCAGAGGTTGGACCCAAAAATTCTGATTCAGCACCCTTCAAAATATAGAAAAGCATCTTTAAACCTTCTTCCCCAAACTTATTGAATGGGATTTAATTTATAACCCTACTAATATAGAGTAGAGTAGGAAAGTCAATATTATTTCTGGAACTAGTCTCTCACATACACTTTGAAAACTAATTTTATATTCACATCTACAATAGAAGACCGATATTCTCAGTGGCGGATCCAGGATTTGAAAAACGTCAAAATTACCGGGGGGCTGAAAGGCTGAAACTTGTCCAAAAGCTTCCAAAATGGGCTGATTTTGCAAGGTTTTGCAGATTTACCGGGAGGTGCGTGCCCCTCCGCCCCCTCCCTGGATCCGCGCCTGATTCTATATATGTTGTTACAGCATGATCCTGCAAAAAGCCTGAGCAGTTTATGTGTAGTCCATGGCAAAAATTTTACTTTGATATCAAAGATGTCAAACATGATTACTGAATCCTTCCCTGTCTGTTGAATTTATGTTTTTTCTCTTTGGGGATATTGTATATAGATATCTTCTAGCTCTCACCAGCTTTCTTTTTAATTATCAGACATGAGTCTAAATATTGCAATCGGTCTACTTTTGAGGGTCCAATAATGTGTGGGCAGAAGACAGTAAGTGTGCACATATTTGGGGTAGGGTACTGCCTTTTGAATTGTGAGTGGAAAATGAACTTCTGTTAATGGTTTTGGTTAGAGGGCACAGTATTGAGGCTATAAATTGAATGTTACATATATTGAAGTCTTTTCCAGGGCCGAAAGGCTTGTGTGGGTTTTTTTTGTGGATGAAAAAGGTGGATTTTCAGATAAAATTGTGAGGCAAGTTGTTTCAAGAAATGAAGTACATCTACACACTTACCAGTGTGGAATATTCCATGTTCCTAAATTGTGGGTGTCATATTGAGGAAATGTATATTGCGTGTGCTCAGAGAGGGGTGGTGAATAAAATTATCCTAAATAATGCTGGTAAAATAGCGCAATATCACGATCTCTACATGCTGTCTTTAAATACCTCATCTATTGTGTTATAGTGCAACATCGCGATCTCTACATGCAGTCTTCAAATACCTCATCTAGTGTGTTATGGGATATGGTGAAATCTATTAAATGATCTAATCTCATAGCTTATCACCCAATTTGCAGCTACATATATGGTATGTGGAAGAATCAAGTAATCAAATCCAATATCCCATAATACATTGTGTCAAATTATCCCAAATAACACCAGCATGTGTGACATCACAGTGTGATTTCACACCTTTTCTAGGTCCATGCATATTGTCTTGCCTGAACTGTGTTCGGCAGAGACTTAGTAATCACTTGGCTGTCTATCTGTCTGTCCATGTTCACTGCTTGTGTACGATTTACCTGGAGTTTCATAAGGGCTACGATGATGTAACTTAATTTGGTGGAAAGAGAGTTCTCAACCTGATTAGATTTATGGCGTAAAATATGCTAATTAAGTATCTAATTTAGAGTTCTGTAAGGCATATAATGATATAATTTGGTGGAAGGAAGCGGGCTGAAGAGTTTCTCGAACTGATTAGATTTAAGGAAATTTTAGGCAAATTAAGTATGCAAATGAGCTAATTAATATGCAAAAATCAGCACAATTGCTATATTTTTGAAATGGTAGGCCTCTATTGGATATGCAAAATTCCTTCGCTGCATGAAAGCCTAGCAATTTGAAAGTATGTTATATAGACAGCTTAGGTATGCAAATGAGCTAATTAAATATTCTTAATTGCTGTATCTCTAAAACAGTACACTGGATAGGCAAAATTCCTTTGCTACATGAAAGACTATGCCATATATCGTTTGTGTGAATCATAATTGGGTCAAAGTGGCATTTTAGGCATAAATATGCTAATTAAATGTCTAATTTGCATAATTTAAGAAAAAAAGCTTGTGTACATGTTGTCTAGAGTTCTGTAAGGCGTATAATGATGTAACTTAATGCAAGGAAGTGGGTTGAAAAGTTCTCGATCCGATTAGATTTTGGTGTGATTTGTGAAAATAGTAGGCAAATGAGCTCTTAATATGCAAAATCAACGTAATTGCTATATTTTTGAAACGGACTCGGATACACAAATTCTTCACTCATGAAGCCTATTATGGCGCTCATCTTTTGCCCATTTGAAAGTATGTGATATATGCGGCGTGGTATGCAAATGAGTTAACATGCATGAATTGCTCTATCACTGAAACGGTACATTGATGGGCAAAATTCCTTTGTTATTTAATACTATTCTGCCATACATCTTTTTATGTGAATCATAATTTGTCACAGTGTAATGTGGGCCAATTAACAGGGCATTTTGTGTTCAATTCTCTAATTAAATATGTGTATTGCTGCATCGCTGAAACAGTACTTTGTATATGCAAATTTCGGTGTGTCCTTGTGTAAGATCTCATGAGTTTAGACTAGGTCAAGCTCTTTTACTGATAAAGCTGGTCACTCCTTGTAATCCTTTGATCCTCTCATAGAAGATTTCATGCTAGGCTAATTTCAATTATGTCTTACATCAAGGATGAACCAAAATTTCTGTGTTACATGGAGCAGGTGGGGTGCTGAGGGGATGTGGGGGGGTGTTGGGGAGGGGTGGGTGGGTGTTGGGAGTGGTGAGGTGTTGTATTGGGGAGGGGGTGGGGTGCCATTTGGGAGGGGGTGGGGTGTTTTGGGGGGGGTGGGTGTTGTGGATGTAGCAGAGGATATATTAAGCACACAGAAGTTATGTTTCATTTGGTAGTTTTAATATGGATTAACATGAGTGTGTGTATAATTTATAACCATAACCTAGAGAGAAATCATAAAACATGTAAACACATTTAGGTCTTTAAGAAAGCATGAGTATATCATGCAGTGATCACTTGCTGCTCATGTGACCTTTGACCCCAATCGTATGTTCACACCATTTAGGCTTGGTCAGCAGTTCTTCTGAACAAGTCTGGGTAATTATAGCAGTTGGTACGTGTCCTAAGGGATTTTTTTTCAGATATTTCAAAGAATCCCCTTTAATTGCTCCTATGTGGACCTTTGTCCCCCAACATGTATACACCATCGTGGACCTTTAGTTTAGTGGTTCTGCTGACCCATCTGTGTCAACAATTTAATTTGTGCACAAGTAGAATTTTATAGTAATGACCCCAGATTGACCTTTCGACCCATAACTTTTTGTGAAGGGTCTCAGCTGCTTATAGCATGAGTCACGTTACCATGCAATGTAATCTGTAAGAGGAATACATTAAAGAAAATCAAGACTTTTGACCCCGTGACCCCTAGGACCTCAACGGGTCAAGTCCCAATGTCTGTTGGGCTGATGAGCGGTCATTTGGTGAAACATTGGTCAAAATCGGTGCAGACTGTCAGAGATATAAGCCATTGAAGCAGGTACAAACAAAGAAAGAAAGACTAGACCTGGGACCATATCTAATTTACACGATGGCCTTATTAGAATGGATGTGATCCCCCTTAATGCCCTTGAGCTGACTTGACCTTGACCCCTGTAACTTCCCAATATGTCACAATGTCATTAAGTGTATTTTTACTTGTTAACAACTTTACAAATGATCAATATTATTGAGTTTCAACTCAATCCAAGCATTCAGGGATGGACTTTTTTGCACCCTCTAAACGTGACCCCTGGATCACGAATAGGGTCAACTGTAATTGTTCTGTATTTAACGATATCACGAGAATTATTCCTGTCAAATTCAGTTCAATCGGAGCTTGTTTGTAATTTTGACCTTTAATCTTGAACTTGACCTTTGGGGTCGAGACGATCATAACCTCTTCTACTTTAATGTGACATCACGGTATTATCACGGGCTTTTATCTGTCCTCTAAGCCGATATAGATCCATTTGGTCTTCTTTTTATCATTTTTTGGTAAAATTGACCTTGTGACCCCTTAATGACCTTTGATCCGGATAAAAAAAACCTCGATACACACAAATCATTGTTTCAATGCAAATACAAAAAATTCTAATATGCTTAGTTTTGGAGACTAAAATTCTTGAATTATTGACCTTAACACCGGAAATGGCCTTAAAGCATATTGCACAATTTTTTTGAGGCGCCCCAATTTTTTTCAAAAATTTGGAGATTTTTACACGGTTGCATTGGTAACTGGCTAGTAAACTATACCTGTGAATTGTTTAAGCTCGAAATGTCTTGGTCACAAACGAAGGAATTTTGTACTATAAATTATTATCGGGGATCCCCTCATAATAATTCAACGCTGCTGAAACTGCCTTCCAATGTGAATAGCCGGGAAATACGCCATGTACGTTTCCTACCTCATCCATTAGTTGTTTTTTAATAGTCAATTTAGAGGTTATTTTCTCGATGTGGACATTTCATCATGACTGGACATAAACGGAGCATTTCCCGCTCTGCGTTAGTCCAAATCTGGGATCCCAATTCTCATTATAAAATCGCTTATTTTTGTGATAAATACGCATTTGTTAGCATTCTCGTTCGCAGGTATATCTTCCTAGACCTACCAACGTAACTGTGCAAAAATTTCAAATTTTGAAATTGGGGGCGCGCTTCAAAAAATTGGCCCATATGCTTAATTTCTTTGACCTGCAAAATAAATACCTTGAATACACCAGGTACCATGAACGCAAATCACAAAGTTCAGTCACTGTACTGTTTGGGGTTTGACAATCGAAAATGTGACATTTTGGAATAATTTTTGTGTTTTGACCGAAGTGACCCCTTAATGACCTTTGATCGCTGAAATTGTGACAACCCGAAGACCCTGCCTGGTACAATACAATGTGCTCTAATGACGTCACTCTTCTACGTAATTTGTAAGAACTGCGATTTTTTGATGTTGTTCACATTTTTGGCTTCAACCGGAAATACCCCCCTAAAAAGCACAGGTGCCCTCAATGACCTTTACTCCTTCTCCCGAACACCCGATATGAAGCAGGGCAGTGTTCCTCTGCACCAGTTTGGTTTATATCGGCGTAATCCTGTAGAAGAGGTAATTTTGACAATTTAATTACACTCAATCCAAGCATGTCAGGATTTGACCTTTGCCTCTATAACGTGACCCCTGGGTCACGAATGGGTCCTGTAATTGTTTTTGTAATTTACGAATCCCGATGATTGATTCTGTCAAATTTCAGTTCAATCGGAACTTGTGGTAATTTTGACCTTTGACCTTGAACTTAGACCTTTGGGGTCGAGACCTATCCATAACCTCTTCTACTATTAATGTTACATCACTGTAGTAATAACGGGCTTTATCTTTCTTATAGGCTGAGATAAATCCCATTTGGTCTTATTTTTAACATTTTTGGCAAATTTGACCTTTTGACCCCCTTAGACCTTTGTCCCGGTATAAAAAAACCTACGTGTACGCACCAAAATGCTTGCTCCAATGCAACCAAAACAATTCTACTATGCTTAATTCTGGAGATAAAAATTCTTGAACTTATTACCTTAAAACCAGAATGCCCTAAATGACCTTTTGACCCCAAAATTAAAAATACCTTGCTACCCAGGTAACATGAAATCATATCTGTAAGTTAAGTCCACTGTACTATGTTTGGGTTCTGAGATAAAAATTTTTGAAATTTTTGAATATTTTTTGGTTGTTGACGGAAGTTCCCCCTTAAGGACCTTTGACCCCATGCCGAGGACAACGTTTGTGAAGGGTATTAAGCTGCTCATATTTTGAGTCACGTGACCATGCTACGTTGCATATCCCATAGCTATTTTTAAAGATTTTTTAAAGATTTTTCCCATTACGCCGGAATTACCCCCTTAATGACCGCAGATTGACCTCTCAACCCATAACTTTTTGTGAAGGGTCTCAAAGCTCTCCACATGCATGAGTCAGTTACCATGCAATGTAACTGTAGAGGAATACAGTTTTTAAAAAAATCACACTTGACCCTGACCCCTAGATACCCAACAGGGGTCAAATCATATGACAGAAATGGGATGCCTCAGCGGCCATTTGGTGCAAGTCTAGTTAGAATACGTCAAACCATGTCTGAGCTGGACGCAATAATTGACGTGTGGCCAGAAAAGAAAAGAAGAAGCAGAAGAAAGAAAGAACTAGACCTGGGGACAGATCTTAATTTACAAGACGGCCAATGGGAATGGATGGTGATCCCTTAATGACCCCTTGAGATTGACTTGACCTTTGACCCTGTCACTTCACCAATATGTCCCAAATGTCTTAATGTATTTACGTTTAACCAACTTTACAAGGACTCACTACTATTGAGTTTTTCAACTAAATCCAATGCATGTCAGGATTTGACCTTGCACTCTATAACGTTACCCCTGGGTCACGAATAGGGTCAACTGTAATTTTTTTGTATTTACGATTCCCGAGATTATTCCTGTCCAATTTCAGTTCACTAGGGTCACTGTAATTTTTCTGTATTTACGATATCCCGAGGATAAGTCCTGTCAAATTTCAGTTCAATCGAGCTTGTTTGGTAAATGTTGACCTTTGACCTTGAACTTTGAACCTTTGGGGTCGAGACATCATAAACCTCTTCTACTATTAGTGTTTACATCACTGTAGTAATAACGGGCTTTATCTGTCCCCTTAACTACTATAAAATCAATTTGGTCTATTTTTAACATTTTTGGCAAATTGACCGTTTTACCCCTTTAGTGACCTTTGATCCCGGTATAAAAAAACCTCGTGTACGCAACAAAAATGCATTTAGCCAATCAAATAAAAAAATCTACTAATGCTTAGTTCTGGAGATAAAAATTCTGAAATTATTTACCTTAAAACCGTAAATGACCTTAAATGACCTTTGACCTCCTAAATAACAATACCTTGCATACCAGGTAACATGAAGCCTATCTGCAAGTTAAGTCACTGTACTATGTTTGGGTTTTGAGATAAAAATGTTTGAATAGTTGGGAATATTTTTGTTTTTTGACCGGACGTTCCCCCTTAATGACCTTTTGACCCCCCCATTCCGAGCACAACGTGTTGTGACAGGTCCTAACTGCTCTGTTATGTCATGAGTCTGTGACCATGAAATGTTTGCATAGAGGCAGAAGCTATTTTTGAAGATTTTTTAAGATTTTTCACATTAAGGACCGGAAGTGCCTCCAATGACCCCATATTGACATCTCGACCCATAACTTTGTGAAGGGTCCTAAGCTGCTTCACATGCATGAAGTCACGTTACCATGCAATGTAAACTGTAGGCGGAGATACAGTTTCAAGAAAATCACACTTTTGACCCATGTGACTCCTAGATGACCCCGATAAGGGTTAAAGTCATATGTCATAATGGGAGGGCTCGCGTCATAGGTGCAATTCTGGTCCGACTACGTCAAACCATGACAAAACCAGAGCATTTGAATTGAAGCCAGAAGAAGAAAAAGAAAGAAGAAAGAAACGCATCAAAAACAGAACATGACGGCCTGATGCCGTCTTGTACTAGACCTGGGACAGATCTAATTTACAAGGCGCCGTATTGGGATGGATGGTGATCCCCTTATGACCCCTTGAGGTGACCTTGAACCTTGACCCTGTAATTCCCAAAACACCTTGACAAGGACAATCATTATGAGTTTCAACTCAATCCAAGCATTCAGAGATTGACCTTTTCACCCCTATAACTGGACCCCTGGGTCACGGCTGGGGTCACTGGTAACTTGTTTTGTATTTATGATGCCACAGGGATTATTCCTGACAAATTTCAGATCAATCGGAGCTGTTGGTAGATTGTGACCTTGAACTTTGGGGTCAAGGCTATCATAGACCTCTTCTCTATTAATGTTACATCACTGTAGTAATAAATGGCTGTATCTGTCCTCTATAGGCTTAGATAAATCAAATTTGTCTTTTTTTAGCATTTTTTGGCAAAATTGACCTTTGAACCCCTTAATGAACCTTTGATCCCGGTATAAAAAAAAAACCTCGTGTACCAAAAAAAATGCCAGTGTTCCCAATGCAAATAAAAAATTCTACTATGCTTGGTCGGAGATAAAAATTCTTGAAAAATTATTTACCTGAAAAACGAAATGGATTTAAATGACCTTTGACCTCAAAATAAAAAAATATCCCTTACATACACAGGTAACATGAATGCAATACTGAAAGTAAGTCACTGTACTAGGTTGGGTTTTGAGATAAACATTTTGAATATTTTGGAAGATTTTGGTTTTTGACCGGAAGTTCCCCTAATGACCTTTGACCCATGCTTGCGTACAACGTTTGTGAAAGGTCTTAAGCTGCTTCATATGTATGAGTCCCGTTACCATGCAACGTTACATTAGTAGATAGCTATTTTTTGAAGATTTTTGAAAATTGTTTCACATTAAGACCGGGAAGTTCCCCCTTAATGACCCCAAAATGGCACCTTCGACCCATAACTTTGTGAAGGGTCTCAAGCTGCTCCACCTGCATGGAGTCACGTTACCAGCAATGTTGTAAACTGTAGGCGGAGATACAGTTTCAAGAAAAATACATTTTGGACCCCTGTGTGACCCTAGATGACCCCGACGGGGGGTCATCAAAGTCATATGTCATGATGGAATGATCAGGGTCATTTGGTGCTTGCAAGTCTTATCAGAATACGCAAACCATGACTGAGCTAGAAGCATTTTTGCAAGTGTTGGAAGAAGAAAGAAGAGAAAAGAACGCATTCAGAAAAACCAGAACAAGGCGCCCTGAGTGCCCGCCTTGTAAAGAAAACCACAAAAACAGAACAAGACGGCCCTGAAGGCCGTCTTGTAACTAGCCTGGGCAGCTCTAATTTACAAGGCGGCCGTTATGGGAATGGATGGTGGATCCCTAATGACCCTGAGGTGAACTGGACCCTTTGCCCTTGTAACTTCACCAAAAATGTCATTTTAAATGTATTTTTAATGTTAACAAATTTACAAGGATCAATATTATTGAGTTCTTTCAAACTCCATCCAAGCTAGTCAGGGATGAACCTTTTCACCCCTATAACGCGACCCTTGGGTCACGGATGGGGTAAAAACTGTACTTGTTCGTATTATCTGCACAAGGATTATCCCTGACAAATTTCAGCTCAACCGGAGCTTGTTTGTAGATTGTGACCTTGAACTTGACCTTTGGGTCGCGCTATCATAGACCTTTCTACTATAAATGTTACTACCACGTAGTAATGACGGGCTTTATCTGTCCTCTTTAGGCTAGATAAATCCAATTTGTCTTATTTTTAGCATTTTTTGGCCAAAATTGACCTTTTGACCCCTTATGGACCTTTGATCCCGGTATAAAAAAAACCTTGTGTTACACAACCAAAAAATGCATTGTTCAATTGCAAATAAAATTCCTTACTATGCCTTAATTCTGGAGATAAAAAATTTATGTCTTGAAAAATTATTTACCTGAACACGGAAATGACCTTAAATGACCTTTGACCTCCAAATAAAAATAACCTTGCATACACCAGGTAAACATGAACGTAAGTTTAAAAAAAATTAAAACGGTTAAATATCATAAAATGTAAATTTAAAAATTTTGAATATTTTGGATATTTTTGGTTTTGACCGGAAGTTCCCCCTTAATGACCTTTGAACCCCATGAGAGCACAACGTTGTGAAGGGTCTTTAGCTGATTCATATGTAGGAGTCACCATGATCATGCTAGGTTGCATTAGTAGATAGCTATTTTTTTTTTGAAGATTTGTTTTGAAAATTGTTCACATTAAGAACGAAAGTGCCCCCTTAATTACCCCAACTTGACCTCTCGACCCATAACTTTGTGAAGGGTCTCAAGATGATCCAAATGCATGAGTCACGTTACCATGCATTGTAAACTGTAGGAGGGATACCAGTTTCAAGAAAATCACAGTTTTTGACCCCTGGGACCCCTAGATGACCCCGATAGGGGGTCAAAGTCATATGTCATGAAGTGATGACTCAGAGGTCATTTGGTGCAAGTCTCTTCCAGAAATACGTCAAACCATGAATGAGCTAGACGCAATAATTGAGTGTTGCCAGAAAGGAAGAAGAAAGGAAAGAAAACTAGCCTGCAGTAGACATGGCGACAAGAGGCCTGGGATAACATCTGAATGACCTTTGACCCCCATGGCCAATAATGACCAATGAGTCACAGATGTCGTTAAATGGATTTGTAATGTGGTAACACGTCTTATTGAGTTTCAACTTTTTTCAATTCAAGTATGTCAGGAATTTGATCTTTTAAACCCTATAATGTGACCTCTGGGTTCACGGATGGGGTCAACTGTTACTTGTTTTGTATTTCTGATGTCACGGGATTATGCTGATAAATTCAAGCTCAATCGGAGCTTGTTTGTAAATTTTTGACCTTTGACCTCGAACTTTGGGGTCAATACTATCATAGACCTACCCTACTATTAATGTTACATCACTGTAGCAATATCGGGCTTTATCTCGGGGATTATTGCTGATAAATTTCAGCTCAATCGGAGCTTGTTTGTAAATTTTGACCTTTGACCTCGAACTTTGGGGTCAATACTATCATAGACCTACCCTACTATTAATGTTACATCACTGTAGCAATATCGGGCTTTATCTGTGCTCTATAGGCTGATAAATAGCCAATTTGGTCTTATTTTTAGCATTTTTTTGACACATTTGAACATTTGACCCATTTAATGACCTTTGACCCCAATATAAAAAAAACCTCATATAGACAGGAAAAATGTATTGTTCCAGTTTAAATAAAAAAAATCTGCATTGCTTAGTTCTGGAGATAAAAATTCTTAAAGTTATTTAGCTCAAAACCGGAAATGACCTGTAAATGACCTTTGACCCCCAAAATAAAAATACCTAACAAACATTGGCTAATATACATGCATATCTGAAGGTTATGTCACTCTGCTATGTTTACATTTTAAGATAAAAATTTTGAAAATTTTTAAATATTTTTTTGTTTTTGACCGGAAGTGACCTTTGATTCCTTATTCCTGAACACCCTATATGTAGCATGGGTCAGTGGTTCCTATGAACAAGTTTAGTTGATATCGGCATAATCCTGTAAAAGAAGATATTTTTGCGAATTAAATGACATATCTGAACCCTGTGACGAGGTCAAAGGTCAATTGGGGGTCAACGTCATATGGCAGGTGATGGTTCGCTGAGCGGTCATTTGGTGCAAATCTGGTCACTATTGGTCAAGCCATTGCCGAGCTAGAAGCACATTGACAGAAGAAAGAAAGAAGAAGCAGAAACACGCTAGTAAAACAGAACACAGCCGATTCGCAATCGGCTGTGTAAGAAGAAAGAACGCATCATATTTTGGCTTTCAGACCGGAAATGACCCTTTAATGACCCCTTAATGACCTGTGACCCCTATATGAAGGATGGGTCAGTGGTTCGTCTGAAAAAGTTTAGATGTTTTTGGCATAATCCTGTAGAAGAAGATATTTTTGGCAATTAAATTACATATTTGATGCCTGTGGTCAGGTCAAAGGTCATACAGAGGTCAAAGTCATATGACATAAATCGGACGACGCAGCGGTTATTTGGTATAAGTCTGGTCAGAATACGTCAAACCATGACTGAGCTAGATGCAAATGTTGCCAGAAGAAGAAGAAGAAGAAGAAGAAACTAGAGGTTATGTGGCCATAGGCCACTGGTACACAGCCGATGGTAAATATGACCCCATGTCAAGCATGTCAAGCCTTTGACCCCATGTCAAGCACAATCTTGGTGAAGGATCTGAAGCTAATTAAAACGGGCTTTATCTGTCTTCTATAGGCTGAGATTAGTCAATTTAGTCTCATTTTTAGCATTTTTGGCAAAATTGACCATTTGACCCCCTTAATGACCTTTGACCCCGATATTAAAACAAACTGATATACATCGCAAAAATGCATTGTTGCAGTTCAAATAAAAAAAATTCTACTATGCTTAGTTCTGGAGATAAAAATTCTTAAAGTTATTTAGCTCAAAACCGGAAATGACCTGTAAATGACCTTTGACCCCCAAATTAAAATACCCTGCATTATCGGCTAACATACATGCATATCTGAAAGTTATGTCACTCTGCTATGTTTACATTTTGAGATAAAAATTTTGAAAGTTTTTAAATATTTTTCGTTTTTGACCGGAAGTGACCCCTTAATGACCTGATTCCTTATTCTTGAACACCGTATATGAAGCATGGGTCAGTGGTTCCTCTGAACAAGTTTAGTTGATATCGGCATAATCCTGTAGAAGAAGATAATTTTGCCAATTAAATGGCATATTTTGGCTTTCAGACCGGAAATGACCCCCTTAATGACCTTTGACGCCTTATTCTTGAACACCGTATATGAAGCATGGGTCAGTGGTTCCTCTGAACAAGTTTAGTTGATATCGGCATAATCCTGTAAAGAAGATATTTTTGCGAATTAAATGACATATCTGAACCCTGTGACGAGGTCAAAGGTCAATTGGGGGTCAACGTCATATGGCAGGTGATGGTTCGCTGAGCGGTCATTTGGTGTAAATCTGGTCACTATTGGTCAAGCCATTGCCGAGCTAGAAGCACATTGACAGAAGAAAGAAAGAAGAAGCAGAAACACGCTAGTAAAACAGAACACAGCCGATTCGCAATCGGCCGTCTTGTAAAGAAAGAACGCATCAAAAACAGAACAAGACGGCCTGAAGGCCATCTTGTAACTAGATCTGTTTACAGATCTGAACACAGTCGAGGGTATTCAGACCATGAAGTGCTTACTGCATGAATTATATCAAGTGTGAATGAGGGGGGGAGGACCTAGATGGGGGGGGGGGGAGGGGAGGCAGAAGCTTCAATAGTTCAGGCAAAAATCGTGGATACTAATTACTGCTTTTTAAAAACACTGCGCCAACATGTTTTAGGCGATATCTTGTCGACTATTTGGACTTAGGAAGTAAAATTGGTGTCAAATGAACGCGTTATTTCTTATTGCATTGATATTATATAGGAAAGCGGCAAAATTGGTTAATTTTACAAAGCCAAATCGTAGGGAACTACATGGCTTTCAGAAGATAGACCGCGACACCTATATCCGTCATCGTTGCCCCTGCTTGTACCTAGAGCAATGAAATTTTTGCAGGAGAGAATTTTGAATTCATTGATCTTTAAAATATCTCCTTTTGAACTACTTGACACGGTTAGTTTTTTTTTATAAGTTAGATTTGAAAATTACACCATGTTGTTTCTAACTCTGAAAAAAGGAGCCCCACAGACAGAATCGGGGTTTCACGGCGGTTCACATGTCACCGTATCATACCGCCGTACGCTTTCTCATCCATTTTTAAAATATAAGTTAAATATGAAAGAATACGCACATGAAGATACCAAAAAAAGCAAATCTCTTATGACCAATATCCGCCGGCAAAACTACACAAATACGTTCAAATTCTAGGTTTTATAGAAACTTATAGCGATTGTGCACTTTTCATGGACGGAGGGGATCTGTAATATAATTTTCCGAAATTGCCGGAAGTGGCAGCCAGGGGGAGGATAGTGCCGGCCAAGAAATCCCAAATTTAGACCTGGTTGATTTTGTCTTATTTTTAGCATTTTTGGGCCAAATTGACCCCAACTGAGGAACTGTTGATCAAAATGTCATTAGTAATTTTGTGGAGTGATGTCAAGCTGCACCAAATACATCAGTTACGTGATCATACTATTAATCTGTTAAAAGGAGTAGTGATTGAAGTGTAACCGAATTTGATGTATTTTGACCTTTTGACCCTAAACCATGTGGGTAGGTGATGGGGTCATCATGGATTTATTGACCTCTAATCAAGTTCTACAGGGGGAATTAAAAAAGATTTTCTATTGAAAATTGTTTTAAATTTTAACACAGTAAATATGTTTTTGACCTCTGTGACCCCAAGATTGACCCCCTATTGACCCCTTGACCCATAACTTTTGTAAAGGGGCTAAGCTAATTCCATGCAGGGATCACACGTCAGGTTGCTTACTCTGTAGGAGGTGTAGGATTTAGAGTGTAACGTAATTTGAAGTATTTTGACCTTTGACCCCTAACCATGCTTCAAGTGATGAAGTCATGATTGCCTTTTATTGACCGCTCATCAAGTCCTATAAGATGGCTAAAACAGATTTTCTATTTGACCTTCTTTTAAATTTTATACACAGTAAAATATGTTGACCTCTGTGACCCCAGATGACCCATATTGACCTTCTTGACCCATAACGTTTTATAAAGGGGCTCAAGCTCATTCATATGCATGACTAACATGATCACGTTGCTTAATCTGTAGGAGAGTAGTGATTTGAAGTGCAAGGATTGATTGATATTGACATCGGACCTCCTAATCATGGGTCATATGACAAGTAATAGTTGACTTTTTGTAGGGATTGGATAAGTCCTTAGAAGATGACAGCATTAGTTGAGGTAGGAGCTAATTCTAGATTTTTTGCATGGTTAACGTTGTTGACCCCTGAGACCTATCGTGACTTTGGGACAACCAATGGGTCATGTCAAAAAGTTTCGTGCATGTAAGCGGTGTCAGATGATTAGTACCCATCGATAACCCATAAATGTTTTATTTTTTTCCATAGGAAAATGCAATAACATTAGGTAAGCTGGCTTAAGATCCAACTTCATTATACTGTAAACCTTAATAAGAATTTTGAATCGTGGAAAATGGACTAACCAAAGGGAAAATACACTCAAGTGTGTTAGGGTGCTGAATTCATTCCTTGGGGAAGTGAAAAAAAATGTAGTGTACTTTTACCCTCTTCCTGGCAAGCTTTAAACATGCTTTAGTCCCTTCGGCAATTCGTTATTAAACACTAAAACGTGGTTGATTGTGGGTACCAATAGGGAGAGCTGTGGTCCTCTTTTCCTCGATACCAAAATGAGTACTAATATGCCTAGTACGACTGTAAAAATGATGTCATAAACCTTGCTATAGACAGTAAAGCTCAGTGGTTGCCACACGAGCATTAGACCTATTATTTTTGCGTACTTTTCGGCAGAGTAAAGCACTAAACCCTCATGTATGTATATAAAAGCTGTCTTTTGCCATGATTTTAGAGCCAAAAAACAAGCTTAAAATCTGATCAGTCCTAATAGTTGGGTGCAAAATGAATTTTCGCCTATGTGCACTGTGGTTTCTGAAATTGACAATTAGTTGCTGCCTAATGGTTAATTTATGACGTCAATGTGATGCCATAAAGGGCATGCTGGTACTATCTTGGTATCAGGGGAAAGAGAATTGACCATAGCTATCTATTGGTACAAAATCAAAAGTATCAAGTGCTTAATAAGAATCCAAAAGAGGATAATGTGATGTCAAAAAGGCTTGGTAACTCGAGGGATAAAACACACACAGTGCAATTTTTTTCACTTGCCCAAATGGATGAATTCAGCACCTCTAAACACAATTGAGTGTATTTCACTTGGTTAGTCCGATTTTCACCAATTCAAAAATTCTTATGAAAGTTGTATTTACAGTATACTGAAGTTGGACATTAAACCAGCTTACCTAATGTTTATTGATTTTCTATGGAAAAAAATAAAAACATTTGGGGTATGATGGGTACTAATCATCTGGGAACCCCTGTAATTGTCCTTGTGACCAGTTTGGGTTATATGGGTGTGCCATGTCGGAGATATTAGCATGTTGACAGAAAGAACTAGATATGTTTACAGATCTGAACACAGTCGAGAGTACTCAGACCGGAACTTGTAGAAGAAGCATTTTTAGTGAAAATTCAGGTCTTGGAATCCTGTGGACCCCGGAATGACCTTTGATTCAAACTTTTCATTAAGTAACTTGTGTGGGGGATATCAAGCTGCATAACATGCATGAGTAACGTGATCATACTATGTTTAATCTGTAAAAGGAGTGTAGGGATTTGAAGTATAAAGTAATTTGATGTATTGTGACCTTTGACCCCTAAAACAGGGTCATGTGATGGGGTCCATGGATTGACTTTTATTGACCTCCATTCCATAATACAGGGTGGAATTAAAAAAAAGAGGTTCTATTTGACTGTTTTAAATTTTACACACAGTATATGTTTGACATCTGTGAGACCCAGATGACCCCATATGACCTCTTGACCATAACTTTTGCATAAGGGGCCTCAAGCTAATCAATGCATGACTCACACGATCAGGTTGCTTAATCTGTAGGAGGAGAGATCGGATTTGAAGTTGTAACGTAATTTGAAGTATTTGACCTTGGACCCCTAACCAGGGGTCAAGTTGGGGGGGAGGAAGTATGATTGGACTTTTAGTGACCGCCATCAGTCCTATAAGAGGGCTAAACAGATTCTATTTGACCTTATTTTAAAATTACACACAGTAAATATGTTGACCTCTGTGACCCAGATGACCAATATTGACCTTTGACCCGATAACTTTTATAAAGGGGCTTAAGTTAATTCATATGCATGACTCACCGATCAAGTTGCTCAATCTGTAGGAGTAGTGATTTTGAAGTTGTAACATAATTTGAGTATTTTGACCTTTGACCCCTAAAACCATGGGTCAAGTTGATAGAAGTCATGATGACTTTTATTGACCGCCTCATTCAAGTCTTAAGATGGGCTAAACAGATTGTCTATTTGACCTTATTTTAAGTTTACAAACAGTAAATATGTTTTGACCTCTGTGACCCAGAATAATGACCCTAATTGACCTCTTGACCCATAACTTTTTAAAGGGGCTCAAGATAATTCATATGATGACTCACACGATCAAGTTGCCTCAAGCTGTAGGAGGATAGTTGATTTGAAGTGTAACGTAATTTGAAGTATTTGACCTTGACCCCAACCATGGGTCAAGGATGACGTCATGATTGATTTTTTGTAGTGTTGATCAAGTCAGACAAGATGACAGTATAGTTTTGAGATTTAAGCTAAATTCTAGATTTTTTGCATGGTTAACATTGTGGGACCCCTGGACCCCTATCGTACCGTGACCTTTGACACCAATAGGGTCATGTCAAAGTTTCTGTGCATGTACTTGTCCTTGTGACCCGTTTTGGTTTATTATGGGATGTTCCATGTCTGAGATATAGCATGTTGACAGAAAGAAGAAGAGAAAGAAATCCGTACAGAAGAAAAACACAGTGGTTCCTCGGATGTGTGGAAAGAAACCGTACAGAAGAAAACACAGTCGAGTTCCTCGCCTGTGTAAAGAAGTAAAGAAGAACGCATCAAAAAGAGAACAAGACATCTTGTAAGAGAACGCATCAGAAAACAGAAACAAGACGGTCTGAGCGGCCCGTCTTGTAAGAAAGAGAACGATCAGAAACAGCACAAGGCGCCTGAAGGCCGCCTTGTAAGAACGCCATCAAACAGAACAAGACAGCTGACAGCCGTCTTGTAAAAAACAAGAGACGACAGTATATCATGCGGTTGCACTGCATGATATAAGAAAGAATGCATCAGAAAGTCTTGTAACAGAGATTTTTAAAAACAATTTTATAGTGTTTAATATCTCCCTTATATAACATATTTTGAGTGACACCATCCTAATGAATTTATAGCAAATTTCATTTCGATATTAGTTTTTGATTTGCTCTTCCTAATTTTGCCGATTTAGTGGCTTGACCCAAATATGCACAATACAGAGTATGAGGTCAAGTATGAAGCTATTCATAACCCTTGGTGCTCCATCACTTTCAATCCAACACTGGCATTACCCACAAGAAAAGAATATGGAATTTGCGCGGTTTCGCGGCTTTTGCATTTACGGTGAGGGGTATTATGGTTAGGGTTGTTGGGTACCTTATTTAGATGTGAACTGTTGTATTAGTAACATTTTTCACCTACCAAGGGCCCCTGATGTCTACTACCCCAGGGCCCCTTGCAACTATAATGGTGTCTACTTTAATAACCTCACCAGAGTCCAAGGTTACTAAGTTCACACTGTCCCTTCCCAACTACCCCAAATCACCGTTTCACTGTCTCAGAGCCCATTTTCCCAGCTGCCACAGTGCATCCTCCCAATAACTAATATTCTCCTCATGCCCTGTCCCAATAAACCAATGGCACTTGTGTTTCAGCGCTACACTCCATCACCCATTACCAAATACCCAAAAGATCTTTTTCCCCATCTACATATGGCAAATTACCAACTACTCATGGGTCTTTGTCCAGACAAATCCTCTCTCAAAACTAACCCAGATTTTCCTTCCCAATTACACCAGGGTCCAATTCCTGCAAATTCCCCAGGGGTCCACTTCCTGCATTACCCCAGGGTCCACTTCATGAACTACCCCATGGCTCCCTTTCCAAAACTACACCAGGGTTCTCATTTCCAACAACCCCATTTCACTCCTCCTTCCAAAAACACCATATTTTCACGTCTCTCTAACACTGAATTACTAACATACTTCCAGTAAAGCATTAAGTGGTTAGGAGGTTCAGCGCCGTTAGGAAATTGTTTGCCTCAACTAAATTTTAGTTCTAAAGTCTGCAAAATGTACTCCAAATCCATTTTCTAAGGACCTAGTTTCAAAGACAAATCAGTCGCCATGTCCCCTAAGTTTGGAAGTCGAGCGACAACCCGGTCCCTCACCCTCTCACTCCTATACTCTCACTTCGCCTCAGAAGCTGAAGTTGTGCCAAATTTTAGTTCCAACAGCCTGCAAATTTTCTACAAAATTCTCCATTTTATAAGGCCCTTTTAAAAGGACAAAAATCAAGTCAGCCACACATATCATACCCAGAAAAAGTTGAGACTGCTCCCACTCACCCCGCACTCTCATAATCTCGCTTTCTCTGATATATTTTTCTAGTTGGAAATGGGGCTGAAGGAATACAATCTATCCATTACAAAAATAGCTGAAAATAAACTCTATTGACAACATGTCATGCTGAAGATATCAAATGGCTGACTTTTCTCATTACACATTTTTTGGATTATAACTAACGCTGTCCACAGAATAAAGCCAAATTATTGAACTTTATCTATTAGTTACACACTTAAAATACGGAGGTCAAATGCTAACAGACCAAAAATAAAATGACCCCATTTGAGACAAAATTAATTGTTTTTGACCAAAAATGGGTCATTTATTTTAGTCGGTGCGTATTTGACCGTATTTATTAAAGGGATAAAAAACAATCCTCCAGTCAAAGATTTTTTCACGCCAGGTTGACTTACATTCATAAACATATATGTACTACATCACGAATTCCCGAAAACATAATCCATTTGATGTAAATTAAACAAAATGAGGCATTTTAATTTTTGCTTTTGGTGACATACGAAGAAAACAAGCGGATTTTTCGCCACGGCTTCATTGATCGAAAAAAGCGCGCCCAATTGGCTTCATCGTGACGTCAATAGTGAGACAAAAAATCGTGTTGACTCGAATTGTTATTTCTGACACGTAATATTGATGATTACTGAAAGTAATAATAAAAATTAGAAAATAAGTTACAAAATGACATATTTTGTTTCATTTCGTGGTGTTTTAATTATTATTGAAGTGGCAAACACTGCGACTATGAGGTCAACAACGACGTAAAATTATGGATTGCGTCTCAACTTTGACGCACCATTTGCCTTGCGATTTGTGTGGTTTGCGGAATAGTTTTCGAAAAAGCTATTGGGCGGAAAATTTAAAAGGGCAAAAAATACTCAACAAATGTGGACCAAAATTCAATTATTTGATTTAGATGTAATTCTATGTTACTTAGCTTTACACTGCCATACCAAATTTTCCAAATATTAAGAATCATGACAATTTCCTTTAAGTGTGTAGCAAGAAGTTAGTAAACATTGTCAATTAGAGCGGACAATAAACAGTAGGCCAAAGCAGGAAAAGCCCTTGGAGCACTTTAAGTAGCAAAGGACCATCAAATGATGCATGATGCATGCATATCATCATATCAGTTGAGGTGAGAATAAGAAATAATTGACTGAGTGGGCCAACTTAATTAATGACCCAAAAAAAGTATGGAAATTAAAGTATTATCTGGAATGGTGGGCCAACTTTCTTTTCCAGAATCCTCAAAAAATTTGCTATTCATAAAAACCAAAAACATGACGAAAGCTTATAGTGTCAACAATGGCTTATTTATTAAACGTTTAAAATGAGGACACTGGCACATTGAAAAATAGTGCGCCCTCAAGATGTTCAAAATCTATATTTTTGCATGGTGGACAAGGTTGTATATACAAAAGCCCTCACCTCACCCGAAATGATTAAAGGAAAAATCAGCTTACCTTATGGTAAACAGAATGATTTTTATAATTAAAGTCGCGGCAACGTTAAATTGCAGACGATGTTTGAAAAATGGCTTAACAACAACGAACACGCACGCCGTGTGGCATGTTCCCACGCTATGCACAGTTTGATCGGTCTATAACCTTTGTGGTTTTAATATCATGTCTTTATCCTCATATCAATGTCCCTATCTGTTTTGGGGTATGTTATTTTTATGTGTAAAATATATCTCTTCCAATGGCCTAGACTATCATTTGAGAGCAAATTGAAGAAATTTCATATTTTGTGAAAATGTGCCAGTGCTGCATTATATTATACATCATCTGTAACTGATTTACTTCATGTATACCTATATACAACATCAAGAAACAAAAGGACATTCTCAAAAAGTGCACTCCATTTTTTCAAAACTTTTTTCTTGTTACATTATAATGCTTACCAATGTATTAAATCACAACTGGAGTGAATAAACCCAACTCCACCTTTATGTATAAAAAGATTTAGTATGCTTCTCTATGGGGCTGATTAGACAGAAAATCAAGTTCAAAATAATGCTTTTGGCTTTCTTTTCCATTTGTTTGTTCAATAAACCTGTCAAATGTTCTCAGTAGTTGTTCTACAACCAATCGAATGTAGAGAAGTTTGTATCCTCAAAACAATTTCCGTGTGTCTCTTTAATGTTGTATTAAAGGGTTGCAATTTAGTGGTATTGAGTGCATAACTAAGAGTATCACTGCGCTATGAAATCACATGAGACAGACCTTCTCAAGAAAATGTGAAGTCATAAAGCTTAACAAAAACATGGGTATTTTCAGAACTTAGAAAAAGAAGATTGGAGAATTTAATTCTTTTAAGAGAAAGTATAGCATATAATATGATTTTAACTGGTATCACTTTTCCTAGAAATCAAAATAGCAGTAATTATGAATTGTAGTGCCAGTTCAATTTGTAATTTTTAAATAATAATTTAAATCCAAGAGTGGATTAGGCCCTTTTGGAAATGAGCTATTCATATTTATATAATACAGTTGTGCATTTTATTTCAGATAAATTTGTATTGTAAATTGACTTACTAGTAAGTAAGACTTTCAACTCATGAAATTGGTGTTTGTGTTCAGAAACATGATTTCATTATAAAATTTGATTTGATTGACATATGCATTTTTTTACTAAAACATTTATTCTTTTATTTGTAATTCACCAATTTATTTATTTTTTTTTTTAATTTTTACTATAATTATACAAATTAATCCCCAAGATATTCGACAACAAATTCAGCAATATAAAAAAATGGCAAGAAACGAAATCACTCATCGCACGGACACGCTTTCTGATGTTCACTAAACATTGCTCATTTGACAATTTTAGTAGTGGCAGATTGTAACAAATATATACCTGCGAGTTTCACAAGAATTGGACAAGACATGAGAGACTAGTTCAAGAAATAATTTTGACTTTCCTACTCTACTTTGCTACATGATGACAATAGCATCTGTTTATAGGCTAAAAAACATTTGTATGTGAGCTTTTTTGTCAGTTTGTTTAAATCTGTACAAACTTATTTTGCTTGGTTACCACACTGTTTGATTTCATACAGTCAGTGAACCCATTTGTTTGCTTGTTTTTGTCAGTTTGTTTAAATCATACTCATGGGTGTGCTTCACCTGTGGTCTACCAAATTATGACTCTTCCTTTTTTAGTCAACCAAGCATTAACTTATCTAATAGTTACGAAAATTTGAGTACAATCTCAAGTTCATCTGAGATCACTGATTATGTCATTAATTCTGCATGATTCAAGCCCTAGGACATCTACCCCGTTACCAGATCATAGACATGGTAAAAATAGATCTACCAATAGTGGTAATAACAATCTCAGGGCCAAAAAGCCCAGGAAAGTGAACTCTAGTCATAAAAAACTTTCACAGTCTACTCTGAAATTATTCAACGGCAATTGTCAAAGCGTAAATGCAAAAAAGGCAAATTTTCAGGTTCTCGTGGATGCTGAAAAGCCTGATTTGGTCATTGGCACTGAATCCTGGATGAACAGTAAGATATCGTCTGGGGAGATTTTTCCAGAATCATTCAATATTTTTAGAAAAGACCGTACTGGTACGATTCCCATGGAGGTGTATTTATAGCAGCTAAAAACTCATTCATTCTTGGAAGAAAAAGACCTCAATACAAACTACGAGGTGATATGGATTAGTATCCATGTTAAAGGACTGAAACCCATGTATTTTGGCACATTTTATCGTCCTCAAACTATGGATACAGAGCACCTGCAACAGCTTGGTGAATCACTATCCAAAATTCCCCCAATCTGCCTCTGTGTGGTTATTAGGGGATTTTAATCTCCCAGATGTTGACTGGCCTACATTCCGCTTAGGAGGCAGGTATCCTGCATGTAGTAAAACAATGTTGGACTTAGCAAATGATTTCAATTTAACACAAATTGTTGACAAGCCAACTATCGAACAAAATATCTTGGACCTGTGTTTTGTCAGCCATCCCTCACTTGTTGAAAAGTATGATGTTATTGCAGGCATTGTTCAAGCAAAAATATCAGCTAAGGCATCAAGACCTCCTTGTAGGAAAATCTTCCTTTATAATAGGGCCGATTTTTCTGGCATCGACGAACCAATAACAGTTTTCAATGATAAATTAAGGATTTGTGGCGGCAACAGACGTCAACACTTTGTGGACTGAATTTAAGCAAACTTTTGACACTGCCATGAACCATTTATCCCTTCCAAAATGAGTTCTTCCAGATTAAACTTGTTTACTTTTTACTGCTCCCATAACCTGGTAGGGGCTCCACTGATGACATCTTGACAATTACGCTCCATCTTCTGCAATCTTCCACGATCCTCTGGGTGGTTGCAAAATCCAGACCTGTCCATTCCTTGATGTTGTCTTCCCATCTCTTCTTTTGCCGGCCTCTTCTTCTTGAACCCTCGACTGTTCCCTGCAGAATGGTTTTTGCCAGACCAGATGAGCTGGAGACGTGGCCATGCCAACTTAGCTTCCGTTTCTTGCAGTGGTAAGGAGATCTTCCTGAGGACCAACTGCTTCCTGCACTAATGCTCTGACCTTTACATTAGGTACATGATCTTTGTATGAGATGTTCAGGATTTTACGGAAGCATCTCATCTCTACAGCCAGAATCCTTCTTTACAGGTCAGCTGTCAAAGTCCATCTCTCACAGGCATAAAGGAAGATGGACAGGACCAGAGTACGCATCAGCTTTGCTTTAGACTCAAAGGATATACTGTTGTCCCTCCATATGGGCTTTAGCTTTGCCATTGCTACTGCTGTTTGTGCAATCCTGGGGTCCGTTCCCGAAAGTGGTCGTACGACAGTCGTAGCCTCTTTCTATCGCAACGTTTGCGTAAAGTTCACACTTACGAATTTACTGCGTTCCCGAAACTTACTATGCACTTAAGATTTTCTTCAAAACTTACGAAAAATCTACGTCTGTCGTAACTAGTACGTACGCTATTTACACGACTGTTCATGCATTCCTGAAACTTAACTTAGTCGCAGGATCATCGTAAAGTTACGCGAATTTCTACGTCTATTCAGAGTTGACGTAGACTTGACATGTAACGATATAAGTTGATATTATGGCCATTATGGAAGAGCTAGTATTCGTGATTTTATTTGGAAAAGGGAATGTGAGGCAGGGAGATGATTGTAGGAGACTATTCCAACCATTTTGAACATGCTCGAGACGAGACCGGGGGGACACCCTTGTGTTTGGTTTGGGTGTGTGTATGGGGGTGTATGTGGTGGGGTGTATGTGTGTGTGTATGTGTTTTTGTGAGTTGTTTTATTTAGTTTTGTTTTGTTTTGCTCAGTGTCACCCAATGACCGATTTTCAAAACTAATTTGAAAGAATTATGTATAGGTCTATCTCTTGTCGGATTTTCTCACAATTTCAAAACATTGATTCCTTTTTTTTAAATAAAAATATACCTCTTTTGTGTATTCCAACCTCACATTTTTAGGGGTGTGTCTCCAAAAGACCACCGAGTTTTCAGTACATCACCGTTACTTCCAAAGTTGAGTGATCCCCTTCCCCAAGTTGAAAGTATGTTAGATTAGGAAGTGATTAATGAGTACAGCATGTCTAAATTGTGAAAATTTATATAAAAATGTAGGGTTATTTTCCATTTACTTAAGTGAGGAATAGTAAGTGTTGTCTCTGTACTGTAGGCCTAGCTAGGGTGAACACGTCACATGACATCATTATTATGTTAAAGGCACTGGCCAGATTTAAGGGTATTGAGAGAAAGTTCTCTTGTATAATTATTACACCTTGCGTATCGACCTACATTGGCATTGTAAAGAAAAGTAAACATGTTATTGTGAGGTGTTAATTTGCTAAAAAGGTTCATAAATGCCTAAATTACTGTCTACATGAATAACTGCTCTTGTGCATGAGTATATTGACACACAACTATATTAGTCATGTTATCTAATGAAGACGAAAACTAATATGCCTATAATACCCTATTGTGTCCTTGCTTTTAAATATATACAAATATACGCGAGATGCCATTAAGCGTCTTATGAAGAGTGGGATCATCAATGCGACATTATGGCTGTTAGAGTAAGGGTTGGGTAGTTAGCATCTTGTAACATCAAGGTTTATGCAGACAAATTATAAACTCTATAACCCGTTTTGCTTAAAGTAAACAAGAAAATAATTTTATGTAGGTTATCATGACCAACTTGACCCTCTAACAAGTAATATTTTTCATTGCTCCAAACAAAATCTTAAATGTGCAAATTTAGATACAAAAATATCTGGAACCCGAGACCAATAAAACAAAAAATTATATACTTAATCCATATTTTAAGAACAATATCTTTAATTCCAGGATTTGACCTACATGGAACATCTTGTTATATAGGCCTATGTTATATTTATTGAGAAAAACTTTACAATACCGTCCATGTGCCAAGCAAGTTAGTATTTATTGCATCTTGCAGTAATTAAATTTAAAATGTACATTTTACCTGTAAGTTATGGTATAGAGCTGCATGTACATGTTAACACGATATTGAGTTTTAAATTATATTTCTTTTATAATAAAAGGACCCTCCCGAATTTCGATTAAAAAAAAAGAAAATAACAAAATAGAATATGGATTACATCTAAATTGGTCACAGAAATGAAAATAAACAGCTCTCACCCGCATGGGCCACAGAGCTATAACTAACTGAAATAGTCACCATAATTAAACATTTTTATATCAAACGAATTAATTAATAACCGTGATGAAAAAGAAGTGAAGCACAAGAGCTACATGAAGCAAATAAAAAATATTGAAGAGTTTAACACACACACACATACACGCACGCGAACAAAAAAAAATAACGAATTAGACCAAGTTGACCGACAATCAAGCGAACCCTGTCCGAGTGTTTTAATACTTGTTAAAGTTCTACCACACAATAAAAATCATTCATACCTGATGATAATAGGCACATGGTAACATTCGCAAAGGTGTCTCAGACTTTTGCACCCAGACAGAGCCCAATTTTAATCCCAATCAATGAATGGAATGACCTTTAAATCGGCTTAGTTTATGTTAACGTAAGATTGTCGTAGGTTTACTGGTAGAAATGCACTTACGACCATCTTAAGTACACTGTTCGGGAACGCTACTACCATGGTCGTAACCAAAATCTTAAGCCGTGCGTAAGATGAAATTTGCGATCATAGTTTCGGGAACGGACCTTTGGAGAGGACTTCTGGTTTGGACCCCTCATCAGAAACTATTGATCCCAGGTACTTAATACTTGATACTACCCCTAGGCTCTTTCCATTAATTTCCAAATTGTCAAGGATGCCATTGGGGGCTATTGGTCATCACATCAGCTTGGTCTTTTCAGCACTGATTTCCATGCCATGTTTCATAGATGTCTGCTCAAGGCATTTTACCAGGGAGCTAAGCTCTTGTTCACTTCCTGCTAGACCATCAATGTCGTCGCAAAACATAGGTTGGTGATTCTTCTTCCCCCAATGCTGACACTAAAAAATTAGTGATTAAACTTACCTTGGGTGAATTCAACTATTAAGAGGGCAATTAGAAAGAAGCAGAGACTGTACAACAGAGCTAGAAAATCTAGATCTGCTGAAGCATGGTCGAATTTCAAGAAACTTCGCCGTTTAACTGACAGACATATTAAGAAAGCTCACCATCAGTATATCAACAATGTAATCGGAGAAAGTTTGAAGTCGGACAATCCAAAACCATATTGGAATTACATCAAATCAATGAGTCAGGAAGTGTTCGGCATGTCAACTTTAACTGCAGAAGGACGAATAGTATCTCTAGCTGCTGATAAAGCTGAAGCGTTAAATCAACAATTCTGCTTGGTTTTCACTAACGAGAAATTTCTATCTCTTCGGTCACCATACCCAGATATTACCACTCTTAAAATTACAACTCAAGGCATGCAAAAGTTACTGGACAAGCTACAGCCAAAGAAGGCATCTGGACCTGACCAAATTCCAGCGAGGGTTTTAAAAAGTTGCTCTTCAAGTATTGCTCCAGTATTTATGAAGATATTCCAGAAATCTGTGGACACTGGGAAACTCCCCGATGATTGGTTAAACGCAAATGTTGTCCCTATTTACAAAAGGGGGGATAGAACTGTTCCTGCTAATTATCGTCCAGTATCACTTCAATTCCGTGCAAGCTTCTCGAACATATTATACACTGTCATATCATGGATCACTTCGACTTTCATAATGTATTAACACAGGGGTGTCCAACCTTTTTGACGCAGGGGCCGCATTGGTTGAATCTACAACTACTGCGGGCCGCAAACAAGTAATCGGGGCTCCCAAGTTTGGTTTATGACAAAAATTTGCCAAAAAAGGGATCCATAGCAATACCAGAGATGCAGATTTTGACTTAAATTTAGCACAAGTTTTCCATTTTTGTTGACCTTTGTAGCAAATTTTGAAAAATTGAGTCTTTATTTTGAAAATTGGACTAATTTTCCCACAATTTTTAGAAAATTTTGGTTTCAGATTGATGAAATTGGAACAGTGTTTAAAAAGTTCGGTGTCAAATTGAGGAAATTGAACTAATTCAAATGACATTTTAAAGTGGCACTGGCACATTTTCACAAAATATGAAATTTCTTCAATTTGCTCTCAAATGATAGTCTAGGCCATTGGAAGAATAGAGATATATTTTGCACATAAAAATAACATACTCAAAAACAAATTAGGGACTTTAAAGAGGTAAAAGAACCCATTCAGGTTAATTTGTAGGCTTAACATTAAGTTGTTCATAACTTAATCAACAAATGTGTATATTACATTGGATATCATTTAGGATAGTACTCATTGATATTAAAACCACAAAGGTCACAGACTGGTCAAACAGGGGGAACAGGGTAAATGCTGTGGGGGAAACATGCATACGGCGTGGCGTTTTCTTTGTGTTAAACACCATTTCCATTGTCTGCTGAATTAATGTCGCCAGCGACATTAATTATAAATTGGACTTGCTTTACCCATAAGGATGCTGATTGGGTCTTAAATCATTCAGGGGTGAGGGGCTAATGATAAACGCTTACAACCAGGAAAAAATATCGATTTTGAAAAAATTTGAGGGCGCATATTTTCCAATGTGCAGTGTCTCTTTAAGAAAAAATATTATAACAGTTGTTCAATCATTCTTTATTAATCATTAAAAATACATCAAAATTAACAAAGAATGTACATACACCTCCAGGACACGCTGCTGGCTGAACTAGCAGGCCAGCATGCAGGCAGGGGGAAAAACCAAAAAAAGACAAATTATTTTTTTCTTATTTTCATGATAATAAACAAACAATAATAAATAGTTAATTGATAAAAAACAGTATAGAAAGCCAGGCTAGAGGCGAGGCCTAGTACATAGTGGCGAACAAGTACCCTGTACGAAACCGATCTTACTGAACGGGAACAATGGACCAACTTATGTGCTCTTCAAAATTCCTTTTAGAAAGTACTTACAGTTTCCTAAACGTCTCCAGCGACAGTAGGTATAAAGCAAAGGTATGGAAGAATATATGAATAGTAACTACGTCGAATTGTTAGGGTAAAACGCGAAATGCAATGAATAATTACTCAAGGTACTGGCCACGCTGCAGTCTCACGTTGATCAATGTGGTTGCTACATCTTTCGTTTACCCTCCGGGAAGGCTAGCAGGGTAACTGGAGTAATCAAAATTTTGCACTTTGAATGGTTGTAGCTAATGCAATCGTATTGTTGTTGCTGTCAGATTAAAATTAAGCAAATCCAGGCACGCTGGCACAAAGAAGTTGCGATGCAGGCGCCGCCATTGGAAATACAATTTTTTTTTTCAAAACAGAAATTTGAACAATTAGAGTACACATCTTTCTAAATTCTTTTAAAATCTTAACGTAACACTCAATAACTGAAAATCTTTTACTGATAAAATCACTGCGTCTCGTGTACAGGAATGATTTAAACTTCTAAGATAGACTGCTAAAGCTGTGATGTCATTGACTTAGCACAGTGAGTGGCTTGGTGACTGATTCATATGCTGTCCCTTCTTGTAGTCTGCAATATTCGCAATCACCTAAAGCTCCCAAAACTGAGCATGTTGAACGAACGTGAAAATTGCACATGGGGATCGGCGGCCGGTCGCGCCGATACGCCATATGACCTGAACTCTATACAGGTCAGTGGCCATAGAGGTTTGTTTCCAGATTATACCCTCGAGAGATGTAAACACATGGCCGCTGCTGCGATAGAATCCTGGTTAGAAGCCGACGAATTTTGCCGATTTTTCCAGTCAAACGTAAGTGATCGCATTGATAGTAAATCCCAAAAAAGTGCCTTAGTTAACATTATCCCTATGAATTGCTCAAGTGGCATATTTGTTACCAAACGTCTCATGCATTTTGCTTCTGGAAATGTACATAAGATTTGTCGCTGGCCTACCATTCCGCAACCCAAGTTGTGCCCTATTGGGATAACAACCCGTGTTGCTGTAGGCCGGAAAAAAACCCCCCCTCTAAAAAGCCCCCCCCCTAGTACTAGTTTATTTGAAAAGTTGGTACAAGCTCATTTTTTAAAAAGGAGCGGCGTCCCACTGGGAGGTTCATTGCGCGCATTCCAAATAGTATAGCTGCTGATGAGAATGATTTTTGCTCAATTTCTGCACCAGCACTTTTGGAATTGACACCAGTAAATTTAAAGGCGTCGCGCAACCTTTCCACATTCTCAGTTGTGACCAACCCCCTAGAACCGCTTAATCAATTAAATTGCAATTTTAACACCTTTTTGAATATGTCCGATTGAAGGTTTTGATACTTGAGCATTTACTCTATTGGGGGGGGGGGGGGGGCTTTTTGTTTATATTAATATTTGTTTCGAAAGAAACAGTCCAATTCTACAAATGATGGATTTTTTTGGTATTAGCATAATTATTATGAGATCAGATTTCTGAGCAGTGGGTAAGATATTTGGTGGAAGGGTTCCTTCTGTTACCGTGGACCCTGGGAGAATCACAACAATTGTTGAAATAAATCCTTAATGGATTTCGACAGAACATTAACGATGTGCAAAAGAATACTATTGTGGCCTCCATGTGTATCTACCTTTTGCAAGGATCCTGTAACAGTGGTTTGTTAAGACATGGAGAGGGTCTGTGGTATTTTGACAGTGTTTGCAAGTCGCAATTAACTCTCTTACCCCAGGACGGAGGTTTGCAATGTTGGCAAAAAATCAATACATGCTCTCACTGCTCACTGCAAAGCTCAAGACCCCCCTTGGGCAAATGTAAATAATTGCCTTCCAGGTAAGGTCGCTGTTGTTTCGCTTTCAATGTTTAAGCATGGTTGCCCTGAACCACTAGAGGTTGAATATTAAGGCTTTTCACACTGAGTCCGGTGATTCGATCGACTTTTGCGATCGATCGCTATCTGTAGACTTCAAACCAGCCACCAAATTCATTATAATACTTCACAAACTCTGACACACATATCACTGTTGTGCTTCCTCAAATAACAGCACACATTCGTCTAAAATGCACTTACGTAAGAGATCCACCATGTTGAATTTCCTTACTCAGTCCGGTCAATTTCATGAACGGAAAACTCACAATTTCTGTGCGGAAACAAACCAAGGTGACAAGTCATATCATTTAAAAGATGGCCATGTACCTCAGCATTTAAAAAGTCAACTATAACTACTGCCGTAAATGCCTCAAAAAGAAGTATTTCGTGAGAGCAGCAGCTCATTAAATCCTTTCTTTGGAAAACTTTTACATCGTAACTAAGGCGCTATTGCGCATGCGCGTCTAGTATTCAGAAACGGCTGCACTAGTCTTCAAAATGGCGATCGATCGCAAAAGTCGATCGATCGCCGGCTCAGTGTAAAAAGCCTTATTATCACTCCACTGATTTTGTTTTATCATTTTGAGTTCTTTCTTAATACTATCCTTGACCCCTTTCCACTTGGTCTTCTCGTTAGTCACTTTAGCACAGGCAGTCTGGTAAAGGGTGTTCCAGCGTTGGCTACCAAAAGATTTCATTTTTTTCTTCCAAGCAGACTCACGAGTGACTTTGCATTGAAGAGCATGGAGAACCCTGTCGTCACCCTTGACCAGACATCTGGCATATGACAATGTATGAGCCTCTAAATATATGTCAGAGAGCTTAGGGAATGACATCCCCATAGGGCTGTATAAAATGGCTGGTGAAGCTCCATTTTTTGAAACACCAAGCCAAGATTTGATAGCATTGGTGTGGATTTGGTCAAGGGACGTCAATTGCGTGTCAGAGAGTTCATGCACAGAAAACAAATACCGTAAAGCAGGGATGGAATATTGAATATAAACCCGGAGTTTAAACTCATCTCTAACTTGGCTCTCATTGATATTATTTATATGCTCCATAACATTGTTTTGAATAATTTCGAAAATATCCTTAGTTTTATGACCATGTGTTATATGTTTGCCGAGAAATTTTTCCGGAGCTTCTTTAAGTGTTTTCAAAACATTATCGCCTATCCTAAATTGGCAAATACTCGGTTTACCACTACTGATCGACATAGATTTGCATTTGGAAGGTTTTAAAGTAGGGTTAATAGATTTTGTGATTTGATGTATTTCAGTCATTATCTTTTGATGCTTGCGTTGGTCAGGAGTGATTAGACAAAAATCGTCTGTGAAAGGTAGAGTAATATATCGCTCCCCTTCCATGTTGTAACCGTGCAGACTCTCATGATTTTTCAAAACCTGAATGAAGGGATTAAACACAAGATAATGGGAGATAAGAGGTCTCCTTGGAAAACCCCACGCTTAAACTTAAACGGGTCACTTCTCCAAGTCGGGCCCCTGATATTACCTTCAAGTTGAGAATACAAATTTATGCATTTAATTTTTCTAGGAAGTACCTCGCGGGCCATGTGAGAGCTCTTAGCGGGCCGCAAATGGCCCGCAGGCCGCAGTTTGGACACCCTGTATTAACAGATTATCAACATGGATTCAGACAAAACCGCTCATGTGAAACCCAGTTAGCTGGGCAGATCGACGACCTCACCAAAGCTCTTGATAATAAAAGTCAAACCGATGTGGTGATATTGGACTTTAGTAAAGGATTTGATACGGTCCCCCCATAGATGGCTGCTTCACAAACTCAGTCATGTAGGAATTAATAACAGCATTCTGAAATGGATTGAGAACTTTCTAACATCTAGGCACCAAAGAGTTCTGCTTGAAGGAAAAACATCTATGGAAACACCGGTGACCTCGGGAGTCCCTCAAGGCACCTTACTGGGACCTTTACTTTTTCTATTATACATTAACAACATGCCAAATGTAGTCTCCTATACTACTATTCTGCTATCTCAATTTCGTTTGAAAGCACTCGGGCAATTTGAATATATTTTCCATTTTGCAATTTACACACTTAAACATTTAACAGGGCGAAAAATTTCACAAGGCTAAGAACTCTACTATTAACCCATTTCAAGTATATCCAAAATGAAACTTAACGCAGACACGGTTACATCATAGAGATTTTCTAGCTCTATGATTACACATTACTTCCCCACTTTTCTAGGGATACTATCTGACCCGTCCGTACCCACTTTTGAATACTATACGGCCTCTACATATCCATGGCAAAGCTGTGCAACCTAGTTGGCCAAACCTAAAGTTTTTGCTCAACCGATTTAAACAAAGACAAAACATACATTTTATTACATAAAATTAGGTTTTAAACATAATATGGTCATATAACTTACATTTCTCGATTCTTGGTTTGTCCCATCACCGGTGAATAAACACACCACCATCGTCACCCGTCACACACACGGCCACTCACCACGCAACAATTTTGTTACGGCAGCCAAATTTTGGTTTTGCTATATTATTTTATCGTAGCAATAAACCCAGTTTAAAAATATGGATGAGTATGCTAAATCTCGCATACGGACTCTCATCCAAACATTTTAGACGAACGCATGATGTGCATACTTTGGAGGCCAAATCAAGAATGAAAACAAGTGTGTGACCTGCCACGCCTCAAAATCGCGCGATAGCACTACAGCTGACAAAACAATGTACTATTTAAAGCGCTCGCTCGGGCATGCATCGGCTCTAAATATTTGTTGCGGTATAACACCACTATAATTTCGCAATAGCGCCATCATATTTTTCACATAGCCTGAGTTCTCCTGAGGTTTGCGTAACACTAAACATATCAACCAAATTGCAAACAAAGCAAATAGAACTCTTGGGCTCCTTAAAAGAAATTTGTATGCATATAGTCAATCTGTTAAAGAGTGTGCATACAAGACCCTTGTTAGACCCAAACTAGAATATTGTGGAGCTGTTTGGGATCCCTACAATGAAAATGGCAAAACTATATACTTGAGAAGGTTCAACGACAAGCAGCTCGGTTCGTCTGCAAGGATTATAGTCGCCAGTCTAGTGCTAACAACATGCTGTCAAACCTTGGGTGGGACACACTAGAACTCTGTAGAATTCACCTCCATTTTATAGCAATTTACAAAGAGGTTCACAAGATTACAACCTTGTTACTTTCAACCTTGTTACCAACCAACATTCTACAAGGTATAATTCTGGACCCTACATCATTCAACCACCAAGCTTCAATAAACTGTTTTACAAGCATTCGCTGTATCCAAGAACTTGTAGGGAGTGGAATATGCTCCCATCTGATACATGTACTGCACTAGACATCAAAGCTTTAAAAGAGGGTATCGAGAAATTAGACTTACTAAACTTGTGCAAAAGGCTCACTTCAAAATTTAAGCGGCCCTGACTCTCCGACCTGCGCGTGATAACCACCACCAGGAGGTGTTTGTGCAGTAACACCAGAACCAAAACAGAATCTGTTCACACCATAGAGCTAGAATAAAATCAAGAGGGGAATCGCGCGTATTTTGGATAGCCCAAGCCCGTAACCGACTTCTCTCACACACAGCGTGCCGTGGTTTTGCTGCTGCGTCAGCCTCACATGTTGTCCACTGTTGAGGAGCGCAACACACGCCATATACAAATCCTGTGCGTCACGCGTTATGTTATCAGTGTGCATTTCCCCGTGTTCCATTTGTCTGATCGGCCGATTTTTTCTGCAATAATTATGCGAAACCAATCGATTGAAGAAACCATGGCCTCTTAAAGCTCCTGCATCCCTAATGCACAAAAAGCGCGGATGACCCCTGTAAATTTTGATTAGGAAAGAATCTTTTTTGGTCCGTGAGAATAGCATGTGCAGTCAGTTTTTGTTGTTGTTTTCACTCACTAAGTGTGACGAACATAAAATACTCGCGTTTCTCATAAATATGCATAAGAACTTTCCAAATACGACGATACGTAAACCAAATATGGTGGTGCCCAAACTAAGATAATGAAGTGCGTATGATCATAATACTTTTGGGCACCTCAATTTTGGTTTACGACGAGGCCGTTTCGGGATAATCTGCGGGTCTCGTTTATATTTTGGGTCCATGGTTCAAACTTTTTATTTTGCTTGGTTACCAGTTTGATTCATACACTGGGGTGAACTCAATTTGGTTGCTTGTTTTTGGCTTAACAAGTAGAGTCTATATGAGAGTGCTGGGTGACAGCTCAATATGCTCCTCAAACTTTATTTCAAATTATCTCAATACTCCGGATGAGAGGCAATGAGCCAAGCTGAAGGTGACGTGCAAGTTTTAATGCCGTCCCGTAGAATGTTTTAATAATCTCAAATCAAAATTTCTACCTCAAGTAGCACAAACCCCTCTGATAGGCCGGGTCAGACAATCCCCGCCAACTTCATAAAATCAACACGAGATCAAATTGAAGCGTAGGAAATCCACAATCATCATTCTACCTAGCGGGTACTACATCCACTGCTAACTTAATATAATAAACACGACATCAAATTGAAAGGGTAGGAAATCCACATCAATCATCATACATAGGCAGGGTAGACATCACAGCTAACTTCATATAATCACACGATATCAAATTGGAAGGGTAGAAAATCCACAACTAAAAAACTCAATACATAGGCAGCGTTCAGACACATCACAGCTAACATTCAAATAACACAGCACGACATCAAATTGGAAGGTAGGAAATCCACAATCATCACTCACTACATAGGCAGGGTAGACCTCCACACTGCTACTTTCATAATAATCCAACATCACAGGGGGCATCACTTGGAAGTGTAGGAACATCCACAATCATCACTCATACATGAACGCCCACACATATGCACCTTTTTGCACAAGGGGAGTCACAATTCAATCATAACTTAATGATTATCATATACCATCCTTCTCACAATAACCAAACCCACTGAGCACAGTTGGTAGTTTCGAGCACACCTGCATGATCAAATCTCTTAAGCACTAAAACCCCAAGCTAGCAACTCATTAAAGCTGATGCTTATCACATATTTGAGCAATATAATATTAACCAGAAGGGTATCATAATTCACTACCTTCTAATTATCTTTCATTGTAATGAAATTTACAACTAAAATCTATTTAGCAATCCGGAAACTTAGTCAATCAGATTTGTTAGTTGGGAAGCACATCAGGAACGGTAAGTAAGCCACAAAGCAGTCCCTTAGCTTATTATGATATCCTGATTAGAATCTTGAAATTTGGATAAAGTTTGAAGTATAATATAACAGGCCTAAAAGGCCTATAGATGGTCCAAATGAGCAAAACCCTATACCAACCGCCCAAATACGAATATAGCAAAAGGAACACAAAACAGAACCCTAAGGGAGAGGAGGGAGGGTATTTTTTATCACTGACCACAGAACACACACCACATCCTACACGGACGGCTACTTGCAATGTAATGGCCAAATGCTAATGCGGGTAACAGCGGGAAAGGAACAAAGCACCCATCATCCATAGCGAAGAACTGGACCCTCAAACGCGTAACATCATTGATGCTCCAGAGGATTCTCCACTCTGAGATAATATCCCTTATGCTCTGACGCTATTCGCTGACGCATAAGTGTCATTTACTACATGACAACAGTATGAAAACAAAACAGTGATATGGAGAGTCGAGGAAAAGTTCTATAGGGGCCCAAAACACTCCCCCCCCAACCTTGGAATACATTTAACACGTCCTGAAACAGGGCATAACTATCACGAAAAACGCACCGAAAGTGTTACACTTGGTAAACACTTGTAACACCTTTCTTGTAATACTAACCATCAATTATAGCAATACTCTGGTTCCCATTGTAGTTGTCTTGTCTGGCGACTCTTTGCGTGCATTGTTAGTAGGGTCTCTATTAAGAAACAGGGAACCATTTTTGTGACATCAGGTCAGTAACGGTCAGGTAAGTGATATACACACCACCTTTGGCCCCTATGTGTTGGCCTTGATGTTTGTTTTGGCATAGATTGCCTTGCAGGGCATATGAATTTTGGTCCACATGGAGTTGTTACCCTCTTAAATTTAAAAGTTTTCTTTGTATGACCACTAAAAAATGATTCTTTTTTACCTGTAATGCCACTTCAATCCTCATTGTTATTAACTGTTGTGTATGTGTGCAATATTGTTTGTGTTTTTGGTTTGCCTTGTTCAGAATGTGTAATTGTGGAAATTAAAAATTTTAATGGTAGAAATGTGGGTAATCAGATAAAATAATAAAAAACTTGGGTTTCAAATGTTAGGTATTAACGCACAAGCACTAAGTACAGAATGTGTGGGGTGGGGGGAAGAGGAAGGTGTAACTCATACACGTTCTCGTGAGAAAATGGAGATGATGGTCATCGCTGCCGCCTATACATACCAGACCTCTTCATCTTTACCAGAGTCTAACACTTGTGTTAGTAATACACCCCGTGGCAGTAGACAAAGTCATACGGTGTGATCAGTGGACTGTGTCCGGATCAGCAATCCATTATCCTTACTGTCGTCACTCATATGTAAGTGTAGCTCATTCTAGTAAAGTTCCATTTGGTTAGGTTTTCGTTTTTGCATCTCCCTTTTTAAAAGTTTAGTCCGATTTAAACCATATCATGCTTTGAGGTGTCCGATACGCAATAATATCGGATCCTAGCATGATCATGATAAATTGGATGATTTGCGCCCAATATCTATTGGTCTCTCATGAGGTTTAAAATATTGGGCCTCGACTGCGTCCCTCGCCCAATATTTTTGCAACTCAATAGCTCGACCAATAAATTTGGGTGAATCATCCAATCTTTTACATACTGGTGAAGGTGCAATAGGGGTATCCTTTATATGTGATGCATGTCAAAGGTCATGGCAGGTCAAAGTCAACTGAGGTCATGTTCCAGTTTGTTTTTTTTGTTTTTCCGGTCATCTTTGAAAAGTTGAAGTCCGATTTCCCCCTACCTTGGGTCGAAGGTGCAAAACGGTCCCTTACATATGTTTTTGAGGTCAAAGGTCACATATCAAGGTCAAATGGTCATCTGAGGTCCCTATTTCCCCCTTTGGTTAGGCTTCATTCTTCAGCAATTGCTACATTTCTAGATATTATTCCATGGAACAAGTTATTGAATTTTGATGCCTGCAACTGACAGCTGTGGCAACTAACCCACCTGTGTAATATGCCATCTTGCCAGCGGGGGTCGCGCAAGTTTATTCTGTATTTTTAGTTACAGTGACCCCAGTTTCAACACCATTCATTTCCAGAGACGCTACTTTTCATGTCCAAGCCATTTCTCCAAATTTTTCTTCAAAACTCTCAAAAAGTAGCTGAAATGAGGGAGATCCGCAGCTTATTTCCGACACTTTTCTGACAACCGAGTTTCGGAGACCCCATTTTTGGGGCCTGGAATCACCCACCTCAAAAAACTATGTTTTGGAGACCCATTTTTTTGGGCCTGGAATCACCCCCCCCGGTACAGTTTTATTAAGAAAGCCACTAAACCAAAATTGAAACAAAAAAAAACAAAGACCAAAAGTTGGAGGAGATCATGTACTGACAAAAATTTATAAGTTTCGAGATTGCAACCCGCAGCACGTCATGGATTTTTTTCGCTTAAAGTGTGTGGTAGACACTTGAGAAATATGAAAATCCTGAAATTTTTGAGCAATCATAGTCCATTTGGTTTTCCTCACTAGAGCATTGGAAATTTAGTGGGGGTCACCATCCAAAGGTGCCGCCCAATGTGACCGACTATGTTGAGAGGGTCACAGATTAGTAATGGAGCCCTCCAAAACTTTGTAAATCACTATCTATTGGTAATATTTGGTAATAGCATTCATATCTGCATCAGGAAGTTAATAGCATTTTACTTTAGAGGTAATGAGGCTAAATATGCGTCCTTTTGTTCATATTGGGTCCAATCTGGGGGGTATAATCCAACAAGTAAGAACATTTATTATTGTCCATCTTTGGGTCAATCCGATGTCATATAGAACTTTAATCAAATTAAACCACTACAATTATGAACATTAGAAAAGTAATAACTGAGGTACAGCCCTTAAAATTGGTAATTGTACTTTTTTTTGACACATTTTGCCACCCCCCTGAAACCAATGTTGACATATGACATTACCCCTCTGCTTCACAGATATGTTGAAGATATATCATTAAACAACTTTCCTGAAAAGAACTCGCTTGTCTTATTTTTTCACACCAAATACACACTCAGTTACCACACACATGTATACGTACCAGAGCGTCATTGTGTACCATGACACAGCGTATATCACCATATACATTCTATATGGATATCAGCAAAAGTATCTTGACATCGAGACACCAAGCTGATTCTTTCAAGAATATTTTTTTTGATGATGTATCTTCAACATATCTGAAGTAGAGGGGTGATGTCATATGTAACATTGATTTTCAGGGGGGCCAATACATGTCAAATTGCAAAATTAGGATTTTTTCAATAGGCTGTGACATTAAAAATATTGTTACAGAGTTCTGACCCCCCCAAACTTGTTCCCACATGAAAGATATTGCATTTCTACACCCAAATAACTTTAAAAGTAAAGGAGCTATCACATTTTTTATGCCAGATTTGAATTCTACACCAACAAAATTCCCCAGATAGTGATTTTCAGAGTTGGGAAGGGTTCCATTACAAGTTTATGGCTCTCTCAAAATTGTCTTTTGCATCACACAGCATGTTTGATGGTGACCCCCCTAAATTTCTGAATGCTCCTGCGGGAAAACGAAAGGCAGTATGAAGCTCAAAATTTCAGGATTTTCATTTCTCATCAATATCTATCATCCACACCAAAAAAGAAAAAAATCCATGACATGCTGCGGTGCACATCTCGAGTGTTGGGAATAGCCCAGTTAAGGGACGTTAGGATATATGGGAATTATCACTTAGCATGCCATTTGTTGCTTGTACCTATAAGTGGTTTCACTTCATTGCACAACTCAACACCACACCTCTGGAGTAAGCCACAGCATCCTTGATGCTCTCGTTTGGGTCATTTTATTTTTATTCAAATTTGTTCAAACTTATTTAGCTTGCACCACACTGTTTTAGTTCACATTGTATGTGAACCCATTTGTTTGTTTGCTTTTCTGTCTGTGTCAGTTTGTTCAAATCTGTTCAAAACTTATTTTGTTGTGTTACCACACTGTTTGATTTTGCAGTGTTCTCGGGCTGGTATGCTTCATAAAAAATTATAGCAAAATGACAGACAACCCAATTAAAGCTAGACTTTAGGGGCAAATGATTTGGATAATCCGTTTTATTCAAAATACAAAATTCTTGATCCCAGGCTGTTTTTGATGTGCTGACATTGTTTCGACGTCCCTCTAAATGACTGTGCCCACTGGAACATTGTGCATTAATTGCATGCTGTAGGAACATGTAAGAGATTTCACCTTTGGAATAATTAATGAAATGCACTTTAAGTACAATTGGAGAGAACAACTGTCATATTTCCATATTCTTGAAAGGTTAAATTACCAGACTTGTGGGATTTAACAGATAACAAGTTATTTTTGTGACAATTTTAAGCAATAGGTATAAGGCTTGGCAAATTGTGTGATCATATTTGTTAGAGTTGGTCTACAAATGTATCTTGGGTATAAAAAAGTCACATTTTCTTTGAAAATACATAAAAAAATGTGAGTCCATTTGCAAACTTAACCAAACAAATCTAGATTACTGCACCCCGATATTTGAGGAGTTAGCTGTGATAACAATATAATATCTGTTTATTTTCAGGCCATCATATGACTGGATGCGGGTCGTCTCAGTACGTAATCCTACTATGAGAACCAATCGTAAAGTTTCCTTGGTTTTCAACCACTTAGAGCCCAAAGAGCTAGCTGATCACTTGACATTCCTAGAGTACAAAATTTTCAGAAGATTAAATGTGAGTGACTATTGTTTATATTGATCTGAGGCTGTAAATTAATAAAGTGACCTACATCGAGGTCTCAAAGACTATACAAATAAAAACAAACAGTACAGATAACAAGAAATACTTAAATTACAAAATACAATATATACCTGAAACATAATCATCAAAAGCAAGTTTGAAAGGATGCGACTTTAGACGTGACTTTAATTGAATATGAATTTTGATGATTGTTTAGATGTTTCAGATTAGCAAATCGCTGCTTATCCCTTTAAAAGTTATGGAAAACTTAAAAAGTTAGCCTACAAATTACCTGGATGTCTTAAACCTCTTATTAAGGTCCTTATCTGTTTTTTTGAGTATGGTTAATTGTTATTTTATTTTTTGTGTGTAAAGTGTACTTTCTATTCTGTCCCATGCCTTAGACTTCATTGAAATCAATTGAATACAAAAAAACAACAAAAAAAAAAAAAGAAATTTCTATTTTGTGAAAATGTGCCACGTGCCTTTTAAGGCACAATGACTGATTATACAAATTTTCAAGCAGAACGCAATCTTGCTTGACTCTATAGATATTTAAAATGAGCAAGTAGTTGGATTACTTAAAACTACTTAAAACTATCTCACTTCTGACACAATCATAAATGTGTCAGTCAATATCAGATGTTCATGACAGAGTCATGCAGAGGAATTTTGATGATTTTTTAGATGTTTCAGATTAGCAAAGCGCTGCTTATCCCTTTAAGTGTATGGAAAACTTAAACAGTTAGTCCACAAAATTACCTGGATGTCTTAAACCTCTTATTAAAGTCCTTATCTTTTTTGCTATGTTTTTTTCTTATTGTTCTGTTGATGTCTCGTGGATGTCAAAGGTCAGAAATACCTTCAACACAAATAAACTGAGCCTTGTGCACAAGTGATCTGAATTCCTATATAATATAACAGATTTATGCTTTTTAATTGGTTTGGTTCAAGATTTTGGTATGTCCAACACAATATTACATATATCAAAATTACACACAATTAGTTAAGATATACTTATTGTCCACAAGAATGTCCACAAGAAGCGTTGTAGTTCAACGATGATATGTCCTCACAGCAAAGACTTCAAAATGACAGCATGCAAAGTCACACTTTGGGAATCTTCTCAGTCCTGAAGATAACTTTTGTCCAGCGTTTTTCAAGTCGACAAGGTTAAATAAGTCCCTCGACAACACTAATATTCCACAGTATATCAGTCCAAGATAATCACCACGATTTCTATCTGTCCACAATTTGGAATCCTATTTTGATTCCCAGCACTTTTGGCTTCAAAGACGACAGTAGAATAAGTACAGCGACTTCGCACACATGGAATTATAAATCCTGGCACTAGGTACTTTACGGTCTGCTACTCATTGCAGATTAAAACTAGCTATAACTTCTAGCTACTTGTTACTGGTGGCTGCTGGCAAATCTAACCTCTTGCAACTCTGCTTTATACAATCATTTCACAAAGTTCCCAAGTCTTAAAATAGATATTACCACAGCATCATGCATAAACATAACCTAGCACTGTCAAATCAGATTTCACAAAATTACATCATCTGAATTGCATCATTTCACATTTATAACTTCATGGGGAATCCCCAGATCATGTAACATGTTTTGATCTTAAAGCATAAACAAGTTGACTAAGTTTCTAAGTTTACATCTTGGGGAATTCCCATTTCTCCCCTTGTGCAATCTATCTAACAGGTGCACCTTGCACAAACAACACTAGGGGAATCCCCTGCTCTCTTTTTATCACAAAGTACTTTTCCTGTGAGAAATCTTTTCTCAAATAAAATTGAGAATCAAATTAATATCTTTCATCAGAAAAATGTAGGCTATATAACAGATGTTCAAAAGTTACATTTTCTATTCTATCTAATGGCCTAGACGATGTCATTTGAAGCAAATTGAAGAATTTCTATTCTTGTGAAATGTGCCACTTCGCTTTATAAGGCACAAATGACTAATTATATCTAAATTTCAAATAGCGAATCATTCACGGCTCATGACTAACATATAACGAATACTAAAATACTATAAAGTAGTGATTAAGCTAAAAACTACTATCAATTCACACGCACAATTCTCTGACACACACACACAAATACAATAAACGGTACGTTAGTCAAGTCAGATGTCATGCAGTGTCCCTTTCTAATACAATCAACATACAACATGCCGTTCTGATGATGATCGGTTTCTGCCGTACATCACATACGGGTTCGCCACAAAACAAACACTGGTTTCCGAGAAATCGCAATTCAAAATCGTCCGCGCATTTTCATGTCTAACTGTATGAGAGCTCCTTTACAAGGAACTCTAGACGGTTGGACTGTTTTGTGAAGAAAACGTTTTAAGGTCCAATATAATCCATAAATCCACTTAAACTATAATTATATTACTTAATTAGGCTACAAAGTTATGTCTGTACTGTGATGCACAAATAATGTATTAGTGCAAAATACGACGCATATTACATTCTTGGGGAATTCCCACTTCTTCTCAATCCCTACTGTGATGGCAATCTATCCACAGTGACCTTGACCAACACACACATACGGCGAAGCCGCCTTCTCTCTTTTTATCAAAAGTACCTTTCGCTGTAAGAACTTTCGATCTCAATATAAAATGGTGGACGCACAATCCAAATAATATTCTTTCATCAAAAATGAGGCTATATTAACAGTGTAAACACATAAATTAAAAAAAAATAACAAATATTCGTGTGTCTGCGCAGGTTCGGGCGAGACTATCATTATGAGATGATCAAATTGAAGAATTTCATATATTTTGTGAATACTGTGCCAATGCCCGGCTTTAAAGGCACAATGAACTGATTAATAAAAATTACACCAGCAGAACGCAATGATGCTTGACTCTATAAAGATACACTAAATTATCAAGTAGTAACTTCGGAATTATACATAACTAAAAAAACTACTCATCAATTAATCAGCCACTTCTGACCACCACTAGATAACTGTGTGACTTCAATGTCAGATTGTTCATTACAGAGTCTATTTAATACACGGCCTGACATGCTGATCTGATGTATATTCGTCTCCCACATCACAATACTGTCGTATTATTACAAAACACGTTTTTCCGAGAAAATCGCAGATCAAATCGCCGCGACCTTTCATGTCTATACGGTAAAACGAAGTCATACAAGAAACAACTAGACTTTACTGTTTTGAAGAAACACTTTATAAGGTCCAATATAATCCCATAAATCAACTTAAAAACTATAAATCTAATTATCTTAATTAGGCTCCAAAGTTATAAGTCTGTAGTGAAATCACAAATACTGTATATTGCAAATACGACGCATATTACGCCGTTATTTTTCATACGTAAAATAGATCACTATGTGAAAAGCTTGTTGACGAACTAACGATGGAAATCCGTCAAAATAGGTCTGTATGTGAAATCGTAATTTGGATCGGCAAAATACAATGCTATATCAAACACGTGGTAATGAATGGGATTTTAAAATACGACGTATGTAAATGCGGATATATCAGTTTTGAGGAAAATGACAAAAAGCGTTATTATAAACGATTAATTAGGCATCCTCACGCTTTGAAACTTTGTAGATGGCAAGAACTCGATAACTAAGTAAGTAGGCGAAATTTTCACAAAACCTCACAAATGTGAATACAACAGTATGTGATGCGGGCGACTATATGCTAGGTGCATATACCACACACCCTTTGGTTGACACTTTTTCACTTACTGAACTTTTTCATTAGTGCAGTGCTGGTGTAGGTCACCTTTCTTGGTCCTGCACTGCATCGTAGTATATACACACAGCTAGTAAACTTTTACAAACCGCTTCAAAGATTCCCCTGTAAATGCTGAACCTGCTGAGACCAACTTACAAGTAATAATACAACCTCTTGGTTTATTCTCCATAGCATCACTCAGGCACATCCTTGTAAATATAGAAATCTTGCAGAAAAGTGTTAAAAACAGTGAAGTCCTATACGAGCATGATGTACCTCATTTTTTACTCCATGTTTGGCTACTAAAGCTAATTAATATTTCAGACTGACCATTGACAATCTAAGAGGGAGACATTTAAAAAAGGTCATGTTCCGATCTAGAGATTAACCGATATTTGAATCGTACATCGGATCGGCGGCCGATTTGCTACTCGGAAAAAGATCGGATCGGCAAAAATATGTTCCGAGCTTGCCGATTCCTCCACCGATATATTGAATGAAAGAAAGGGGGACAAAGTATAATGGGAATTTCACCAGTTTTTAGTTTTGGAAAACACAAGTTACTCAAACTGATTTTAATATGTGTATTTCGCTTCATCTTCATGCATTATAACTCTTAGCCTACTGAAAAACTTAAGGCTAATGAGCTACTCTACGTATAATACATACGATCTCAACTTCAAGGCTGTTCCAAATTCAGCTATACTCAACTGTTTATGGTCCTGTCTAAAGTTCACGCATGACAGGCGCACGTTACTCTGCTCCTCCAACGGAAAATCGTCGTTGTAAGTGAAGGAGAAAATTACTGCTTTATTTTATTATTTTTGTATCTTTTTGTGGCTTCAAGTTCAAAGCTTCAATGAACATAAACATCCTTAGAAGCAGAGTCCATAAATACGGCCGAAATATTCCCGTTTCCACTCTTTTCTTTACGTGTTTTTTAGGTTCGTTTCACTTTCCAACTCTGGCACTGTATTGTTTGTACATCATTTAACAGTGTCATAATACCTACGTAGAAGAGCCTAAAGTTGTTTTTGTCAACATGTGCGGGCTGCAAGAATCTCAGTACAATTTGCATAGAACATAACATTAATAATAATATCGTTGTCACTACCTGTATAGCTTTACCAAGCTCACGGTGGTTCTACTCATCTCATTCCATTCTCCTCATTTGATTGGTAAGTGCTTGAAAGAAAAGGGGCTCAGCAGACAGGTTGTTTTTTGATTTTATAACGGCGGTACGGAAAGTATTTTCCCACAGTGTAGTTTGTGACACAGACTGCAAAAAATATCTAAATTCATTGAATACTGCTGAGAGCCTAACGTAACAGCCCTAGATCTAGAGAAGGGGGTAAATGAACTAATATAAAAATCATAGGTTCTTTCCTGGATGTTTTTGCATCAGAGAGGGTCAGAAATTTTGTTTAAATACGAAAACATCCCTCAACTAGGTTTAACCTGTGGAACCCATGGAACTGAGAAATTTAAACATTTCTTAATCGGTACAGATTTTAGCTCTGTGGGCTCTGACTAGCACCAAACACCCTTTCCCACAATGCTCCTATGTCGACGTAATAGCGGAGTAATATCCAGGCTCATACTTTCCGAACCGCCGTAGTTTTTGATACACGAGCCAAACCTGAGCGCGCGTTGGGTGGACCTGTGGTTAAGAATGAATATCATTTCTTAGAACCTAATAACGCTAATCCACAGGCCATGTGTCGCTAGCTACTCCTCTATCCAGCTCTCATTGATTTTTAAAAGGGGGGGGGGGGGAATACATAAAAAGAATAATGGGATCATCAGCAGCAAGTCAATGAATTTCTCAGCCCTTCGAGGCGCGAGGTACAGGACAGCTCATGCAATCGCTATGCTCTGATCTGTCCTCGTTGACTCTAAGACACGTGTTTTTCCCGGGGAATCCATTTACGTCATTGCGAGATTGATTGCGGGGGGGGGGGGGGTATACTTACGGTGACAAAAATATGTTAAAAGAAATGACTGGGAAATCATAAAAAAAAATCAAATGATGAAGAATGGGAATACAATTGATTTTGGTAATTGGTTCTTGCTAACAAGAATTTTTATAAATAATTTTTTCGCCATTTTTACCGCAATGTAAACTGCAGGACTATAGAGCCGTACACGCCCATGTCCTTCGCACCTGCAACATAATTAGCATATTGTAGACGGCTGACTGGGGATGGACGGCACGTGAGGGCCGGTCTATCGACTACGTATCTTGTAACAAAAGTTTTGGATTTATAACTTTGAACTCAATCATTTTAAATGCAATTATAATAAATTGAAATCTCATTTAAAATGAGCAGATGTTCTGATATTCTGATGAACTCAGGACAGAGTTTGTTTTGCGGGAATTTACAATGCCGCTAGTGATTGGCGGTACTTTATATTTTACACACATTCTGTAAGTCAAAGATAACCTTTTCCTCTACAAATACCTCATCGAACTTGTAAAAATGTGGACCAACATCAGATTTAATTAACAAATCATCGTCGCCAATTCATATAATTTTAAAAGTTGACCACCAGTGCACTCCTACTAAACTACTCACTCGGGTTGGTCGATCTTTAACATTAGGACAAACCATCGGATTCGGATCGGTGGATCGGCCGATAAGACAAAAAACCAGTATCGGGCATCGGAACGGCAGAGGAAACCCTGGATCGGTTAATCTCTATTCCGATCGTCTTTGGGACCCCTGATTTACCCGGAAGTAGTAATCGATTTTGATATCAGATGAAGGCCGTATTTTTCTCCTTGCCGTCCTGAAATTTGACCCTCAAATCCATTTCATTCCCAGATATAAACAAAAAACAGCCGTTTTAGTGTTACCACCAATATTAGCACGTAATTGAATAGGCTTTGCAACATGCAATATTGCATCTACCGTAAAAACCGCAAGTTGTTTCCCACGGACTTGATGGAGTGTAGGTGCAAGAATCAGCGAGTGCATCTGGATAGGAGGTAGAGGGTGTAGGGGGCGTCAAGGGCGATAAGGATAGGAGTGGGGGGAGTGCCAGCTCTCATACACGTGAGAACACAATACACATAAATCGGACAAACCCTTTAGAGTACATCCTGACCAAGGTACATGCATTGAAGACCTATCAAAACACTAAGGCCTAAATAATCGGCACTTACAGATGATCAAGTTCATACTGGTATCTGATTCCTGATCAAGGGGCCTTGTTATGGGTAAACCGATTAGTGGGTTCAAAGGTCCCCTAGGGTCATATTGCCCCCTTCCTAGTATACCCTTTTTGGTTGGCATTTTTTCATCTTACTGTGCTAGCATTGATGGATTAAGTTAATACTTGATGGGTAACAGATGGGAATGGCAAGGCATGCAGTATGCGTAACCGACGTCGCTGTGGGGTACATACACACAGATCCTCACAGCGTGACGCTTCGGGTACCCTATGTTCTTAGTATTGGTGGGAAGCCACTGGTTTCTTCTCTCTTCTATCTGTTTAGTCACAATATATATATGTTTGAATTTCACTTAAATTTAAAGTTTTTTTGAATTGTGTCATAATTGATGTATATCATTGTTGTTTTAACATTAGAATTTTATCTATTGTATTTTCCGTATTGATATTTTGTATATTGTCCTTTCTATGTGGAAGCGCCTTAGAGCCCTCTTCATTAGGCCGCATATCAAGATTGTTATTATTATATTATTTATTATTATCATGAGTCTATCTTTAAACCACATAATTGGATTGACCTATTTGGGACCCACGCCCCCCTTTTTTTTGATCATTTAATTGGTAAATTTGACAGATAAATCATATTGTGTCTATTCACTGTATGCACAAGTAATCTCAAACTGCATGTAAGTTAGTTATATTTTTAAAAGTACCATATTGAAATAATTTGATGCAGAAAGGTATTCTTGTTCTAACCATCTTTTTATTTTAATATTTCTTTTTTTATTTTGATCCGTTTTTCAGATCTCAAATTATGCCCTCTCAGGTTCAGCTGAAGACAACTTAAATTGGAGGCGCTCTATTGGGTTTATTCAATGGTTTATCACTATGGATACAATGCCAATGGTGCAGCAGACATACACCCAAACAGAGAGCAGAGGTTATCACAAAGTTTGTCGAAGTTGCTAAGGTAATGTTCATCAACAGAATTCACATACTTAAAAGCAGCAACTGACACTTTTCACAAAATGCGAATTTCTTCCTTTGCTCTCAAGGATAGTCTAGGCCATTGGGAAGAATAGAGATAACCATTTTACACATAAAATACATACTCAAAACCAGATAGAGGCGTTATTATAGTGAAAGAACATCCGGGTAATTTTAGGCTAACTTTTACGTTTCCATTACCTTTAATAACAAATTTGTCTATTTCATGAAATCATAGACCGTACTCATTTGTATTAAAACCAAAGGTCACGGACTGGTCAAACAGGGGGGCATGCCATGGAACGGCGTGTCGTTTTCTTGTGTTACAAGCCATTTCCGTCGTCAGCTGAATTAATGTCTCCGGCGACATTAAATATAAGCTCATTCTGTTTACCTATAAGGATGCTGATTGGTCTTATCGTTTTCAGGTGGGCTTATATATATAAAAGCTTTACCCCCATGCAATATAGATTTTTGAAAAATCTTGAGGGTGCACTATTTTTCAAATGTGCCAGTGTCAATTTAAAAATAGAGTGTACAAAGTGACTAAGTTTTAGTAGGGACCTAAATGCAAGCACACTGTTCTAATAGGTGTCAAGAATTTGTTTTGCTTTCATATATATGCAATAAGATCTAACAAGATGCCGAAAGTTTATTGCAAGCAGTGCTGAATCAGGATTCTCACTTTTGTTGTGAATCCTCATTTGTACTATTTCAAACTGAAAATCTCCTTAATTGTTCCATACAAAAAGCATAGGAAGAAATACATAGGTATGGTCTATGACAGTAAGAGTGCTGTAACTTCAGGCTGTCGTACTGTTTCATTACCTTTTTCATACAATGATAAATTTCATTCAATTTTTTTGGAAGGAATACAGTTAGTTAGTTAGTTAGTTAGTTAGGTTTTAGTTTTAAATCCGGTTTTGTCCCCGTAACCGAGGATGGGCCGGATTCACCTCACACCAGCAATACTTGCTGTGTGAGGATTTATTGGAGCAAAAGAAATTGACAGACCGGATGCCCTTTCCGGACGTCCTCCAGCCTTTTTCGGCGTTGGGCCTAGCCTTTGGGCAACTTTGCCCACATGCAAGGCAGCATGTTCTGGATGGCCGCCATTATTGCTCTCCAGAGCTGACGCCTTGTAGGTAGATCTTCCTTTTCATTCTACCAGGGTCAACCAGCTACCCTCCTCTAGATTCCTTACAAATCCGATAGGTGAGTCCTCGGTTGAGCCGCCGACGACTCGGCCCTGGGACGGTAGTACTGGTTACCAGGATACCATAGCAGTAGTACTGGTTACCAGGATACCAATAAGCTTTTGCAAACCATACTTCCCCCTGAACCCAAAACTTTTGTTCCCGGAACTTGCCTACCGTTTCATTGTAGTAACGCCCCCGGCGAATTCGCCGGTCGGCATAGTTTATATTGGTTAGAACTAGGACGGTATCGATACAATTCTTGAAAAATGTTAAAGGTGTAAGGGAGATTTTGCTTAACGCAATAACAGCACTTTTTTGAAAGATCACCTCAATGTTTCACACTTGAACATTTTTTGCATAGTTTGGTGCGTTGGTAATATTGTCAGTAACACTGATATGGCGTGTGGTAATGCCCCAAGTGCGTATTTGTCATAAAAGAAGAGATTTTGTAATTAGAATCGAAATCCCTGATTGTAATTTAAAGACACTATCAGTGATTTGAAAAATATTTGAAATTTGCAGGAATAGCTTCGAAGTGAAGGATAAGTCTGTAGAACTCTCATAAGTTACCTTTTCCAACTGAAGAATTAACAAAAAAGGAAGAAAACGGCAGTGTTCCAAAATACAATTCCCCATTCAATTACGTGTTGTAGTAAGTGTCCGAACGGACAGTAATGACTAAATTTCCGATTTTGTCCTTATTAGGTTGATTCTGGTCTTATTATTTGCAGGGCATGTTAGGATACCTGTACTTGTTACATACATGCAAAAATCTGATTTTTGATGATTTTTTTCGATTTCTGATTTAGCAAATCACTGATAGTGTCTTTAATGGAGGAGCTGGAAACGCCAAATTTGTCTGTCCATGATGAAATAGTGCCACATGAAAAAGACCTCTAACTTGACTTGCCTGAACCCACGAACAGCCGATGGATGAGGGTAGGCATGTACATGGTCCAATTTCGCAGCTATTTCACATTGGAAGGACGTCTCCAGCAGCCTATGAATTATTATCGGAGATCTCCGATATTAATTATTCTAATTACAAAATCCCTTCTTTTGCAACACAGATTTTTGAGCTCTACCATTCACAGGTATTGTTTACTAGTTAATTACTAATGCAACTGTGCAAAAATCTCAAAATATCCGGAAATTGGGGGCGCTCTTCAAAAAAACATGCTGTTATTGCTTTAACAGGTGTTCCTAAAAAATGTGAAAAATCTGATCTTTTGCACTGATGTGAAGCTTATCAAATATATCCCCATCTGAAAGGATTAAGCTGGACATTATTCTTTGGTAAAAAATAATGAAATTTGTAATTTTCTCTTGGAGCAAATAGGAAATTCGGCCTATGTTTTACATTGAAGTAGAAGTACCGTGTGTCCCAAAAAAAACGCAACACTTGGTGGCAGGCGCCATAAGTTTTGAACAAAAGCATGTGATAACTATTCTTTGTTGTAAGGTAAGATGGGACTGTTAGCTAATATCCCTGAAAAGTTCATAAAGGTGGATTCAATAGTTTTTAAGATATGACCCCAACAATCAAGTAACCCGCAGAACCCATTTTACAAAAATGAGGAGCTGGTAACCACAAGATTGGCAATGAAGAATAGAATGGCAAATACAATTATTGATTGACTTGCCCAGATTTCTTGCAGAACAACTTCTACTGGGTCAAATGACATAATTACTACTTACATAATTACTACTTAATTGATAATGATAAAACATTAATTTATTGGTGATAAAATATGTTTCAAGACGATATAAAACTATGACTAAATCATAGACAAACTCCACATTACATAAAAGGATAAATGCGTTGGGCTGCAACTTGCTTGTTATTGAAAATAATGTTACATTCTCAACTTTATCAAAGTAAAACCTATGTTTTCAACACAAAACTCAATAACAATATCAGTATATTCATTCTGTCATTAAATTTTGCGGATAAGATAACTTTGTGTGCCATCACAAAATGATGAATGATTAGCTCTAATCCAATGCTGTCTTATTTGGACAATACGAAGAGTTTGTTGATCATACATATGTATTCAGAAATTCCATCTTTTAAATGTGTAAAAATTCATGTTTTTTAACTGTTATTACCAATGGAAACATTCATATGTTAATATCTGTTGCAGTAGCTGTCTTAAAAAAAAAAGAAAAATGGTGGTTTGACTTAGAGATTCGATCATATTAGTGGTTCTGGGCACAAAACGTACAGTGCCGGATTTGTAGTTAATAGCGCCTCAATTTGATTAAAATCTGATTAAATGGGTCCTGCAGGTTACTTGATTTCTGGGGTCATATCTTAAAAAATATTGACTCTACTTCTATAAACTTTTCAGGGATATTAGCTAACAGTCCCATCTTACCGTACAACAAAGAATAAGTAGTCACATGCTTTTGTTCAAAACTTATGGCGTCTGCCACCAAGTGTTGCGTTTTTTTTGGACACACGGTATATAAAAATCACCATTTGTTTTTACTTTTAAGACATTTCTGTAGCCAAATAAAAGGTCAGAGATCTATTTTGTGTGTAATCTATATGAAACCATTACATACGGTAGAAAATATGATGCCTCCAAATCTCTTGTTGCACCTTTAAAATGCAATATTTTTAATTTGAAAGAGAAAACACAAATAGTTGCGTTTTTCAACTTTTTTGTGTGCAAAAAAGTCACTCAGCTGCCTTTCTCTCATCTCCTTCTCTACCTTCCACTCTCCATATTCCTCTGTGTTCCCCTTCTGTCACTCTCCTCTATCGTTTCCTTCACTGTGCATGAACTGTATTGGTCTAACATGTACAGGAGAAGAATGTCTTTCTTTTTAACATATATAGAGCACTCAAAGAACTTTGTTGTAAATAATTTATAATAGAATTGAAAATTTGGACATGCACAGAGAAAACATTGTTTAAAAGTTTAAACAAGTTGTTTAACAGGTTGAACCGAACAACTGTTGTTCAGTTAACCTGTTAAAAGGGGGTTGGCCCGATTTAAGGATATGAAGTTTTCATCTTAATAGATTGGCCCTCACTCCAAAATCCTGTCTGTAAAGTTCCACGCCGATATTTCAATCTGTTTTGATGCAAGAGCTAAAACTGTAATTTTGTAAGTCCCATAGAGTACTGTGTAAAATGAATATTGGTAGACTGGACCAAAATGGGGCACATTTTCGCTCATAACTTCCAAACCAAACCTCCTTTGGCTCTAAGATTTCACAGGGTAAATGAGAAAAATAGTAGCTTTCTTTTGATACCAAAGTGTTGACCACTTCCGGTAAAATCTGGGGCTCCCGGGATGAGGCTATTAGCAATTGGGCCATGGACCTTTAAAGGTGCAAAAGAGATTCCACATATCAGGTGCCCCTAAAAAAATTGAAAGTACCGATTTTTGCCCTGATGTAAAGCTTTCCATCAATAATATCCCCATCTAAAAGGATTAAGCTGAGAAACGTTTCTTTGGTACAAAAATTGTGAAATTTCTAATTTTGCATTGGAGCAAATACGAAATTCAGCCTATGTTTTATATTGAAATAAGTGAATCAAAATCGCCCTTTTTCTCTCTTTTAAGACATTTCTGTAGCCAAATACAAGGTAAGAAATCTATTTGGGTGTCAAATATATATATGAAATTACTATAATGACACAATATTTGGGTGTCTCAAAATCTCTCGTTGCACCTTTAAACAACTTGTTTAAATTTGTAAACAATGTGTTTTTGCAATGTAGTTTGTTTCCGACAATGATTGTGTTACAGAGGTTGAAACGTTTACATAACTACAACACTTTGATGGCTGTGATAGGAGGATTAAGCCACAGCTCTCTTGCACGTCTTAGACAGACACTTTCACATGTGTCATCAGATACACAAAAGGTAAGGAGAATTGATTAGCTTCAGTTCAACACATTTCAGACTTCATCATGTGAGTGCAAGAAGGCTGTATGTGCAATAGGTGTCATGGTTGCACACAGATGTATCACATAAGTCTCACTTTATCTTTCCAAAGACTTGGCATAATAATATGTTTGATGGGAATTTATAGCAAATGTCAGCTATTACATTTGCAACCTTCTTACACTCACATGACAAAATATTTTTTGCAAATTTGACAGCAGGATATTGAAGTGTTTCAAGACAGTAAAGCACATATAGCTAATGTGCTGTGGTATTGCATTTGCATTATGTTGAATGAAGAAAATAATGTCTGACACAATATATTTATATATTTATTTTAGTTCTCTACATGCACACACACAAAAAAAAAGTTAAAGAAAGGGAAACCCAAATACTATATACAAGATTACCTTGATAAAACAAGGCATACAGTGCAAAATTAGCTTTCACTGAATGCATGGGTCATCACGTATCTGTTTTCATGGTTTGTAGATGGGGACAAATTTAAAGATCACATGAAATCACCAACCCGTGGCACACTACCCAAGAACCATTGTACCCAAGTGTCATGAAAATGTGTGCACGACGGAAACGGTGGGAAATTATGTTGACATGCACATTACCAAAGCAATCTCTATGTGTCCCTGCTTTGCAGATGACACACAAAAATTAAATACCGTTTAAAATACTGTTTAACTTGAGCTTTAAAAGAAATGCAAGGACTACACTAGCTTACACTTGAGGGAAGTTGCCACACTGTAAGAGATGAAATTGAGCTGACTATAGCCTCAAAACGAGTTTGGGAGTACTGCATTGAGAATGGTTACTGTAATTTGGTTAAATTGTTCACATTTTTTAAGTGACAGCCTGGTCAGCATGAAACTTTGCTACCCCATAATTGTTGTATCCAAGATTATGTGAACTATTGTATAGATAAAGGTTCACATGTCAAAGGTCAAATTAGGTAAAAACTACTTTAACCCTCGTCTACCTACTCCATTTTTTGTAACAAACTCCCAAGGGGGGGTGGGGGGGTTCCACCCTGTGATTTTTTTTTACTGAACATCCAATTCCAGTAAATTTGGTACCACAGGATAGCTTAGAGTTTCTTCTTTCCATTGGTATCAAAATAAGTACCAACATCCCTATCCCCATTATGACGTCATGTTGAGGGAAGTATGAAAATACTGAATATTGGGTGGAAAATTGATATTTCGCAATTTTAGCGACTCAAAAACATATAGCAGTAAAATGCTCTCATTATATAGAACTATAGTCATTTCCCATCAAGTAGAGCAAAAAACGCATGAAAATTGGATATTCCTAACTTTTTTTTTGGCAAAAAATTTAATTTCCCCTATTCTACACTGTGTGTCTATGAAAATTGACAGTTTTGCTGACATGCGAACTTTATGACGACAATGTGACGTAACGCTAAGCATGTTGGTACTCATTTTCACGGCCAATTTCTTCATGCTAGTTACCACACAGCTACCACCGAGTAGACATGGATTACCTACCCACTAGACGTACACTCGCCGGCCAGGATTCCGTGTATTTTTGCCGCATAGACGGATAGTGTACACACACAGCGGCTGTCTGCACCGTCGTGGAGTAGCTGCGTGGTTACACCAGCTCTCAGCGCGCGCGGTATTTTCTCATGGCCAATTTTGTTTTTTTGATATTTTTGGCATATATTTGCATTTTTTATTACATGTGCTAGAATATAGGGGTTTTTGATGATGCCCGTGTTTGAATTTCGTAATGATTTTCCCAAAAAACATTCAAAAAATGCTAAACGGAGCCCAAGTGTATAGCGCCCTCATTTCATGAAATTTTTATCCACTCTCAAAATGGCGTCGCGGTAATCACGGGGTAGCTACGTGGTAGCTGCGTGTCTACTCCGGTACTGTCTACTCAACATCCACCTTCTCTCCACCTAGTGGGCAACTACAGGGTAGCCATTGGGGTAGGTACAGCAGAGTAGCCACATTACTGTATACCTAATAACTGTGTACTTTGTAAGCCCTATCTTGCAGCTACCGCCTCGCAATTAGCCCTGTGTGTACTGTGCAGTAGCTGCCGCGGTAGACATGGTGTAGCTGCCGTATAGGCTACCACGTGTGTAAGAATCCGGCCGTGTTGGTGTCAATGGATAGAGGGCCATAGCTATCTAGTGGGACCAAAATCAAGTTCTGTGATGTCATGCTCCCGTGGGTGTGGTGGGGTGGTGGTGGGGGGGGGTAACTCAATGGAAAAGGGTAGTTACATATGTGCCGCCGATTGGGTCACATTTTCACGCCTTTACTATAACAGGGTCATTGTCCCACCATGCAACTATATAGATGAGTCATTTTTTGCGGGTCATTGCTACTATAAAATGGTCATTTTTCAATTTTTGGTTGGGGCCATTACTATGAAAGTGGGTCCATTTTTCCGATTTTTGCGGTAAAATCACAATGTGAAAATGGTTGATTTTTCTGAATTTTTCAGAAAAATTACTATGAAATGAGGCTGATTTTACGAGATATTACTTGAAAATGGTGCGGAAATTTCAAAGCCCAAAATATAACGGGTCAAAATACGGAACGCAAACTAATTAAACATTGTCTGGTATTTTTGTACCAATTTTGTTTTTTCCTATAAACATGGGTAGACTTTTTTACCTGGTGGAAGCACAACTGTACCCAATTTTAGGTCAAGTAACAACCCCAATTCCCTCGGTGGTGCTAGGAAGTTGGTATTTCTCTCTTTGGAAAACGAGGGGTGCCACCCCCCCCCATCCATCACTTTATGAACATCCCTGTCTCTTTCCTATACCCAGTGGAGTTGTGTGAATGAAAATGGAGCCTCTTAAGGGCTAGAATTCTATAAACACGGCCATACATCCACACACAACAAGGTCACATTTTAGACGAATTATATCACGTGATGATGATCGATTGGTATCAAAATGTCGGTGTTGCCATCTGTAGTTCTGAATCATATGCTAGTTGATTGTGTCATGCACTATGCAAACCTCTTTCCACCTAAAAAAATAATATCGAAAGTAAGGACAATTACAAGAACATGGATAAATCTCAGTTTTCTAGTGATAGTTATTCCATTGATGGTCTTGACTTTCGAGGGTGGGTGGGGTACTGTTGATGAAGTGCCTTGAGCAAATAGACTCAAGTGTTAAACTGTACTTGATGCGCATTCGCCTTCAGAGACACTTCCGAACTTTGAGACCTCGTTTCCCCGGTATAATAGTGAAATGAAATTAATGATGAAAGTGTGTGCGAGCAATTTATGAACGAAAATGGCGTAAAACAAAGATGTGATGATGATCATATTGCATACATGAGATCAATATAACAGAGTTAACCAAAACTCCTTCAATCTGCTAAGGGAGGTATTATACTACAATGATGAACTGAAATCGTCTGATTGTAGGAAATATGTATTCAATACTGAATAAGCTACTAAATAATAATGTCAAATCATTACAAGTTGTGATTCAATTTCTGAAATTAGCAATTCTTTTGCTCCAATTTTTGTTAAAAAGGGTGGACAAAAAGAAGGAATGAGGCTGGTCACCAGTTTTTGGTGTGATCGAGCCAAATAAGTTGTTCTGATATTGTTGACTCTGATGATATTCACCATTTGATGCTTCAGTCTGGTCAGTTATTGAAGGGACATTGACAAAACTATTCTGAGTTTTCAAAACAAGTCATGTGTGCTTGAACATTGCCATGTGGTTATTAAAGAGAAGTTAATTATCATGGGTAAGGTTTTGAAATGTTTCTTGTAAACAAATCTTCAGTTAGTGGCTGAGTTTCCTTACCAACTTGTGAAGCAATAGTTTGTCCTGTTATAAAAGAAGTCTTAATCTTGAAAAAAATTTGTTGAAACATGATCGTCCGGGTTTCTAATGTTAGGTACTATTCAAAAATTATGGAAAAAAATTGCCGCCACCCAGTTACAAAATCATCTGTGCACTCATGGTCTTCATGAGGGAGTTCCAGTCGGGCCTATATGGCTCAACACAGCACGAAAACAGCTTTACTTCGTGTAAGAATGATATATGACTGATATGGATAAAGGGAATGCGGTTTTTGTAGTAATACTGGATCTTTCAGCTGCCTTAGACACGTGTTAGATCATCCAAATTCTTCGTGATCGTTTGTCGTCCCATTTTCAATATACTGGTGTGGTGTTAAGGGATTTCATCGTAATCTCAGTGATCGATACTGCGCGTTTCTGTTGGTGGTGATCTGTCTGATGTGAAGGCGGGCTGATGGGTCTGTGATAAGTTTGAGTTATATTTGGTGTACCTCCAAGTTCGGTCCTTGACCACTTTCTTTGTTTTATACAATTATCATTGGTAACCTCAGTCGAAAAGCCCATGGTATCAATTGTCACATATATGCTGATGAAATCCAACTTGATTGGCTTTCGATCCAAAAAACAGATGGTGCTGCCGAATTAGCTTTAACGAGAGATTGTCTCAGTATAATGATATTCAGACATGCGATTGACAAGAAACATGCTGAAGTTAACAATAGCAAAACAGAGTTTTTTCTTGCAGCATCGCCTTACAAGCTGTTGAAGTTGGGCGATGTTCTCTTCAACTTGGGATATTAGATTTTCCATCATCAAAAATACGAAATTGGGTGTTGTTTCGATCAAAATATGTCTATGAAGGATCATGTGACCTCTATGTTAAAACTGTAAACTATTATCTCAGGAAAATATACAGAATTCGTCGGTTCATCACTGCTAAAAGCTGCCATTCATTTAGTACGTTCGATTATTTTGTCCAGTTAGACTATGCAACTCACTTTTGTAGGCGTATATCAGAAAGAGAAGTAAAGAAAGTTACACAAACACTCCAAAACAAGGCTGCCAGGATTAGTTTCAAGTCGCAATAGATTCCATCCTTCTGCCACCTTGCGGAGAGAGCTTCATTGGTACCTGGAAATTTAAAGAGTTATATTTAAGGTGCTTTTATCCTGACTTTCAAGGGAATGAATAACCTTATCCCTGCTTACCTGTCACGACTTCTTATAAGGTATTACCTTGGAAGGGGGGGGACATGGTCTGAGCTCTGGTAATGCAATTTTATTAGCGGTTTATAGTTACCTTTCGATCCAATGGTGACCAACCAAAGCATTTTGTGTGTTGATGGTTACCGAGCCTTTGGGAACTCTCTCCCCATCTTTACTTGTCGTTTGTCCACCGTTAATGCATTTAACAAAGGCCCCTGAAAAACTCATCTTTTCCCATCTGAATGAGTGGTTTTAATCAATGGTTGCCCTGGTATCAAATTGATTATTGATAAATGTTGATTTTTAGAGTTGTATATCAATTTTGCTGTTGTTGATTTTACTATATTAAAATGTAATCTAAAGGTATTTTTAAATGTGACTTGTACAGCGGCTATGATCAATTGGAATAGCGCTTAAGAAATGCGTGCAATAATAATAATAATAATCAATAATGCAAAAGGAGCAGAACAATGTCAATTGACAAGTACATTAAATATTGGCACAAAAAAAGGGGTTTTAGCAAGTGGGAAAAACCTGAGGGTGGGGGTGGTAACCACCCCTCCCCCTTCGGTAGATGAGGAGGTTAAAGTTAATAGAAAGCTCAAACGTGTGAAGTTTTCAAAACTTCTAACCTACACCACAACATAAATTGACAGTGAAAAATTTCACTGACTGTCAATTTATGTTGTGGTGTGGTAGAAGTTTAAAAATTCTTCATGTTATGTTAATTACCCACATGTTTGAGCTTCTTTCTTTATGTTAATATAGATTTTGCAATTGGTTTCCATAATGATTATATTCCTCTAAATTTACATCCACACTTCTTGGTTAGAAGATATGTAGAGGAAAAAGATTGGACTGAAGGCCTATAGATATATAACATCACTGCTCTTCCCCATCTGACCTATTAGGTTTCACACCAGTAAATACCAGTCCCATTCGTTCCTGTACAAAATGGGCGAGATGAAAAAATTTTCTCCTCAATGGAACATCTCAGACCTTAAAGGCTGATTCAGAGTTTTTTTGAAATATAATTTTTTTGTGTAGTAATTAAAAATAGTCATCTAGAACTAAAAATAGTCATCTAAAATGCTTAATTCCAAAGTAAGAGATGAATCAGATTTTCCGTTTTCATGGCGTAAACGTTTGTGCACAGTATGACAGTGCCATAGGATACCGTGTATAACAAAAATTCTGGATCCGGAATTTTATAATAAAGCTGTGATTTTCTATATGAAGGACTTCGATTTGAGCTTAGTTATTTCACACAGTGATTATTATATGGACAGGCATTATGTACATGCAAAAAACACGATTTGTTTGAAAAATGAGTGCGCCCTCATCGGGAAATCTCTGAGTCGGCCTTTAAAGCTAACATTCTGCTTGAAGATCATCATATCTCCTACCCAATCAATCATGAAATTAGGGTAGTTATCCCCAAAATTTTCGAGCTACTGGACCGTGAAGACTAGCATGCACCGTGGACCCTGGAGGTCAGAGCACTTTTTCAGTCCAGTGTTCCCTGTAAGAATACGGTTAAAATTGGTTTTTCGGATCAAAACAACATATCAATGTCAACCTTTTTTTGATATTCCTACAGATTTTGTACTTAATATTGATAGCAACCATGATTTGCAACCCAGATCTCACCATTTCTCACAGTTTTTAGGGTACACTTAGGCGAGGGTCTACTGTTATTACTGGTGTGAATCCATTAACTCAGTTGGTAAAGCATCGGACTAGTAAACCCAAGGTCTCAGTTTCAAATCCAGGATGGTCAGTGAATTTTTCACTGACTGTCAATTTAAGTTTGAAAATTCATGTTATGGTTTAAAGTAAATTGCAAATTCCACAAAAGGGGCAAAAAGTCTTGGACGGATTGCGTAGCAAAATCCGGCTTATGAAATGGCAATGTCTGGATGTATGTATGTAAGGACGTGTGTATGTAAGTGTGTGTGTCTGGACACAAAAAAGGTCAACATTTTGCCATAACTTTTTTCCTAGACGAGCTAGAGTAGCCAAACTTAGGTTTATTGTAGGAGGCCACAAGCCCCTACTAACCATGTAATCCATTCCCCCAGGGTCCTTCCCTGGGTCTGACAGGGGGTGGGGAAATGTCAAAAAAGGTCAACATTTCACAAAAAAGCTAAACATTTTGCCATATCTTTTTTTCTAGATGATTTAGAGTAGCCAAACTTAGGTATATTGTAGGAGGGGACAAGCCCCTACTAACCATGTAATTCATCCCCCAGGGTCCTCCCCTGGGTCTGACAGGGGGTGGGGAAATGTCAAAAAAGGTAAACATTTGGAGCTTTGTTGAGGTTTGGGTCCAACAGTCCACTTAGCTTCAAGTGCCTTCCATGCAGGCAGACTGCAGGCTTATGGACTAAAAAAGGCAATTTCAGGGGTGCTGCCCCTTCGACCCCCGGCCATGGTTAACCCCGGCCATGGTTACCCCCGCTCGCTCCATGGGTGATCACAGGTTTTCAGGGTTTTTTGAGAAGAGTGACTAGCATTATTGATGCATTAGTCCACTTAGTCTGCCAGTATGTACACCCATATTATTCAACACCCCAGAGCTGCACATACCCTAGGAAGAAAAAGCAATCCGTCCATACCGTCATTGGCAGTTTACAGATTTTTGCTGAATTTTTTGATAAAAAGGTCCAAACTTTAGAAAAAAATTATCCAAGAAAATCCACTTTTACCAAAAAAGGTCCACTTTTTCGAAGTCCTGCACCCCCCCCCCCCCCCACAAAAAAAAAATCCTGCATACAGCCTTGCCGGCCTGGACTATAGCCAAAAATAAACAGCATTTGGTAGTTAACTGCATTATTGCTTGATGCTTTACCAATTGAAGCCTTATACCAATCTTCTGCATGAAAGGTACAATGTTAAGAATTACTCATTTGCCAGGGGCCTAAATTTGCCTTGTCTGTATGCGGTTATACCAAGGCCTACAGGCAGTTCCCTGTGTTGTATTCAGAAGTCGACTTGAAAAGGTTTATTTCTGTTGGTTACCAATATTAAAAAGAACAATTTGTCAGACATTTGAATTGCAGCCCTAATGAGTCAATTTGAAAACACTTAAAGAAGCTCCGGAAAAATTTCTCGGCAAACATATAACACATGGTCATAAAACTAAGGATATTTTCGAAATTATTCAAAACAATGTTATAGAGCATATAAATAATATCAATAAGAGCCAAGTTAGAGATGAGTTTAAACTCCGGGTTTATATTCAATATTCCATTCCTGCTTTACGGTATTTGTTTTCTGTGCATGAACTCTCTGACATGCAATTGACATCCTTTGACCAAATTCACACCAACGCTATCAAATCTTGGCTTGGTGTTTCAAAAAATGGGGCTTCACCAGCCATTTTATATAGCCCTATGGGAATGTCATTCCCTAAGCTCTCTGACATATATTTAGAGGCTCATACATTGTCATATGCCAGATGTCTGGTCAAGGGTGACGACAGGGTTCTCCATGCTCTTCAATGCAAAGTCACTCGCGAGTCTGCTTGGAAGAAAAAAATGAAATCTTTTGGTAGTCAACGCTGGAACACCCTTTACCAGACTGCCTGTGCAAAAGTGTCTGACGAGAAGACCAAGTGGAAAGTCGTTAAGGATAGTATTAAGAAAGAACTCAAAATGATAAAACAAAATCAGTGGAGTGATAACATTCAACCTTTAGTGGTTCAGGGCAACATGCTTAAACTGATTGAAGCCGAAACAGCGACCTTACCTGGAAGTCATTTATTACAATTTGCCCAGGGGGGTCTTGAGCTTTTGCAGTGAGAGCATGTATTGATTTTTTTCCAACATTTACAAACCTCCGTACCTGGGGTAAGAGAGTTAATGCGAAATGCAAACTCTGCCAAATACACAGACCCTCCTCCATGTTCTTAACAACTGTACAGTCTCCTTGCAACAAGGTAGATACACATGGAGGCACAATAGTATTCTTTGCATATCGTTAATGTTTTGTCGAAATCCATTAAGGGTAATTTCACCATTTTTGCTGATCTCCCCGGGTACACGGTAACAGGAGGAACCCTTCCACCAAATATCTTACCCACTGCTCAGAAACCTGATCTAATAATAATCGATAATGTAAAAAAAATCCATCATATTTTAGAGTTGACTGTTCCTTTCGAAACCAATATCCATGCAGCCAATGAGCGTAACTTGCTCAAGTATCAAAAACTTCAATCGGACATAATTCAAAAAGGTTGTAAATGCAATTTAAATTGTATATGAAGTCCTTTTCTAGTGCTTGGTCACACTGAGACTGTGGGAAGTTGCGTCGCGCCTGTTAACTTTATTGGTGTCCCATTTTCAATTTGCTGGTTCGAGAAATTAAGCAAATCGCTCCTCATCAGCAGCTATGCCATTTGGAATGCGCGCAATGAACCTCAGTGGGACGCTGCTCCGTTTTTAAAAATGTAGCTTCTTACCCACTTCACAGACTATGTACTAGGCCTCTACGCTGGCTTTCTATACTAATTTTTTATCAAATAACTATTTATATGTTGTTGCTTTTTAATGTTAAATGCTGCGGTGCGGTTTTTGTCTTGTCTTTGTTCTTCCCCCCCTGCCTGCATGCTTGTCCGGCTAGTTCAGGCCCTGCAGCGTGTTCCTGATTGTGTTTGTACATTCTATTGTTAATTTGGTTGTATTTTTAATGATAATAAAGAATGATTGACCCAGTGCATGCAAAATTTAGAACTTGGGTATTACTTCTAGGTTAACAAGGTGAACCCGCTTTGGGCCGTGTTGGGGGGGGGGGGGAACCAGTCAATGCAAAAAGGGACAATATGGCTGCAAGGTCTGGGGGGGTGTCTCTTAAATGTTCACTTTTCCAAACACACCAATACTCTGAGTATTTTCAAAGACCATTTTAAGAACATTACAAATACAAATTGACTTTAAATTTCTTTTGGCGAAAGACCCTAGGTAAAGTTGTCGAATGTTGTTTGTTTTGAGAAGTACGTCATATTTCTTCATAACAACTCCTCGCTTGAAAATTGAAATTCATGGAGTTTTTTCGGTAAGGGGGGTGAGCCTGATGGCCCCATTGGCGTCAAAGCAGTTTACTTTGGGAACGTCCCTTGTGACGGGGTGAGCGAGGGGGTTCCTCTCTCCGCGTAAGCTAGGGACCCTACATGTTTTCGTTCCAAAACACATTTTCTCAAATTTTGATAGAACAAATTGAAATTGTAAGTGGTTCATTTTATCATGCTTATAGCAAAATATATGATTAATGGGCTTATAAAAAGCGTAAAACATAGTTTATTGTATATATTTTAAATTATCCAATGTAAACCAGTGGGGGTTTTTTGAGGGTGTGTCCTTGCGAATTACATATCAAGTGGCGCGGGTACCTCTCCCGCTTGAACCGTACCCTTGCAATGTTCATTTTTTCCAAAACCATTTTCTCAAGGATTTATATGAACAAACCAGAAGTCAACTGATCATAGTTCCCATAACCAGAATTTTTAGGGAGTCAATTTTTTTAAAAAGAGAACTTTTCCCCAACCCGCCCCCTGGCAAATTTTGCAAAAGTGGGCTTTTTACTGAAATTTAAACCTCTTAGGGGCAAAATATCAAAAAAAACTAATTTTTAAAGATCTTTTTAGGGGCTTTTTTGCATGGGGGCATCCTCTCACCCCCCCCCACCTACCCTGGTTATGGGTCTGGAAGCAGCAGAGGGGTGCGGAAGGGGAACCCCTTGAAAGGTTTGCTTTCTAAACCATTTTTTCTCATGCAATTTGATAGAACAAATTTTGAAATTAGCAAATGGTTCACTTGATCATGATTATAGGTAAGATTACGTCCTTAGTGAAAGTGAAATATAATTGATGGGTAAGGTTTTATTTGAACAACAATGATCAATTAAGTATGGAGTTTTGCTCCGGATTCCACCCAGATAATAACTTGAGAAACCAGGTAAGTCCAGCCCCCAGTACCCTAAAAACTGAGAAAAATTGCGAGACTGGTGCAATCCTGGTGCTTCATATAAGTATAAAATCGTAGAATATCAACAAAGGTTGTCATTGATATGTATTTTGATCCGACGAAACCAATGTTAACCGTATTCTTACAGGGAACACCGACTGAGAAAGTCTTTTGACCTCCAGGGTCCGGTGCATCTAGTCTTCACGGTCCCATCGCTTGAAACTTTGGGGTCTCAGTTCTAAATAACCATTTAGTCTCACAATGGAAAATGTCTTGCTTGGCATTTTGGATTCAGTTGGATATAATTTTCAACTTTGTAGTTTTACATGCCAACCTGTATATCTACGAGGCGAGATGTAATAGATGTAATCCAAATGTTCACTGTTTAAAAAAAAACCTGAGAAACATTTCAGTCTAGAGAGATGCATTGCTATTACTCATAGCAGAATTGATGGTTGGAATAAACGATGGATAGCATTAACTTTTATTTACTCATTTTGGGATTGCTCGTTGAGTTGGAAAATGGTGTCTTAGTATTTTTTTAATATCATTGTCAACCATTTCTCGAAATACTATTAAAACCGCCTTCCATTTTTTGTGCGCCTAGCCTTAAGGCAGGAAGATATATGTAGTGATTACTTTGTTCATTGCTGTTGTTGATTGTTGTTATTGATGTCTGTTGTACGGGAGGAGGGTAAACAATTGCCTCGTGATGTCTGCACTACTTGATGGATTTGAACTAAACTTGAGTCATTGATGCAGCGTGGGATCCCTCGTTTGATGAGGCTGGGGGTCACTACCAAGGCTAAATCAAGTGTGGCTGGGTTGTCAGAATGTCGGCTGAAAATGATTTTTTTTTTTCTTAACTAATGTTAACGGCTGATGGTGAGGTCGAGGGTCAAGTTGTAAGATGATTTGAATGTAAATTGGCCCTTAACTGAAAGTGAAGTCATTGGAACCACACTTGTTTGTGGCGGCACATCAATTTCATTTGTTTTGTGGTCTAAGGTTACAATCAGTCTTGGTCCTACGCGGCTCCATTTGCCACCGCAATAGAGGCGGTATGCGGTCGTGAACCGGTGTAATAAAATTTTTTGTACTGTTGGCCTGGTAGCTGCTTTAGTAAATTTCCTCCAATTGGTGGATGTGCATGACACACATCTTTGACTATAATCATAATTTTATACATTGTTTTTCTAATGAACGCGGTGAGCTGACTTTCTTAAAGCCACGATCAGTAATTTTCTTCAATATGTGTACAAATTACCCACTTATGTAATTTTATTTTTTGCCCTGTGGATGGCGTCTTGAGGCATTTTTTAAATCGCTCTAGGGTCGGTGTTTCACTTGAAGTGACGTGGGGTGTTGACGTGCCCACACTATCGTTTTGATGAGCTGGGCCATTTTCATTTGGAAAATTAAACTGGTGGTGACTTAAGACTAATCTCAGGTTGGTAATTATGAGAAGTGTGTTGGGTGTTCATGTTCCTGGAAATATATATAACCAAATTTTTATTGTGCCACTCGCAATGAATTCGCAGCTCTTGTAGGATCAAGAGCTTTTGCAGTATGCTGTGGTGGCAGAATATTAAATCCACCCCATGAAGTTTATTTGGATATTTTTGGGAAAAAAGACTGTTTAGAGGGCTTTTTCCTTGGGAACGATTTTGAGTCTAAAATGTTTTCACAAGAGTAATTTTTATAACCTTGTATTCCTCATTTTATTGACCACCTATGTTTTCTCATTCACACTTGTTATGGTCACAAAAAGACATTTTGTTGTATGGTCTACTGTTACAGACGTGTATGTGCAGTAGATTTGCAAGTATGAAATGGTATATGTATGGTATATGTTGCCTAGTTTATTATTTATTCTTATATTAACATATTTATTTGTAAATGGAGAATGCTTGCTGCAAACCAAATAAAAAAACTAAAAAGACAAAGTGGCTCTGACCTCCAGGGTCCACGGTGCAGCTAGTCTTCACGGTCCAGTCGCTCGAAAATTTTGGGGATAACTACCCGAATTTCAGATTGATTGGGTAGGATCATTTCTGACCTTCAGCAATTTAGCTTTAAGGTCTGAGTTGTTCCATTGAGGAGAAAATGACGTTTTTTTCATCTCGGCCATTTTTTACAGGAAGAATGGGTCCAGGATTTAGTGGTGTGAAACCTATACGGGCTTTGTGTGACGAGACTACTCGAAATATTTTGTGACCTCCACCTGAACTCGGTAAGTCAATTTGATCTTGCAACTTGTTTTCAAAACACTAATGATACTAAAGCAGCCCCCTGGCTAGTGTCTTTCTTGTTTGCTAGCGGGGGTGGTGGGGGGGGGGAGTTTCAAGCGCAGGAGAACTGCATTGATTGGCAAGGCAAGGCAGGATGAGCTGTAAAACCTCTCGGCTGGCGAGGTTTAGAGCGAATGCTAAAATGCCGAGTCTATGTGCAAAATTTCAGCAATCTGGCTTGTGCAATGTTTTAACCGATTAAATAGCCACAGAATATAGATAAAAGATAGGCCATGACAACTTATGTGATGTACATGCCGGGTTATACCAGTGATGGCGGCTCTTCTTTTTCCGAAAATGAAGCCTATTTTGATAATGTTAAATGAAAGTGTTTCTCAGCTATATATGCCCTTTGGTGCGACATCTTACAACCCCCCCCCCCCCCTCCCCGCGTAAACCCCCTCCCGAGTAAGCTCCCTCCCCGAGTAAGCCCCCTCCCTTCCTTCTCAAGGCCAGGCACTATAGGAGGCACAGAGTAAGTTATTTTATTTCGGATATATGCTTAAAAGCAATGGAAAACGAATGTTTTTGGTGAGTCATATCGAAGAAATCTTCAGTAGATCGCAGAATATGGACTATTTTTAGGACAACTATTTGTTGCTCACATAATTAAAAAAAATCAAAATATTCTCATGATGACACAACTTGAAAGGGGTTTCAAATAGACATGACATGCATTAATTTAGAATCTTGAGGTCTCTATCGGATTCAACACCAGTAAATAACTTGAAAACGGTAAGGTCCCAGCCCCCACTGCCAATAGCATTTTTGTTTGGTGACCCCGCCTAAGTATACCCTAAACATGAAGATATTGTTGAGCCTGGTTTGCAAATCTGGTTTGCTATCAATTTACGTATAAAATCTTAGGAATATCAAAAAAAGGTTGTCCATTGATATGTTTATTTTGATCCTGCTAAACCAATTTTAACCGTAATTCTCAGGGAACACCTGACTGAAAAAGTGCTCTGACCTCCAGGGGCCACGGTGCTGCTAGTAGTCTTCACTGTCCAGTCGCTCGAAAATTTTGGGGATAACTACCCTAATTCATGATTGATTGGTAGGAGATATGATGACCTTCAAGCAGAATGTTAGCTTTTAAGGTCGAGATAAGTTCATTGAGAGAAAACGGACGTTTCATCTCCGTCCATTTTGTACAGAACGAATGGGACCAGATTTAGTGGTTGAAACCTATATGGACATTACTAGTATCATGAGTCTTGGGGCACCCATAGTTGAGCATTTGCTTCACTCGGAGCATCAATTTCTTAGGCATCGATAACACCTTCAGAAGCGCTATTGCTCACAAGGGTTATTAATTTTGCTTAATGCTGGCATCATTTTTCTTATGACTTGTTACACTTCACTTTGCTTTCTTGGGGCCAGATACAGCGACTTCTTCAATGGAAAACCAGTATCGGGTGCTTTTGCTTATGAGACTTCTGTCAAAAAGGAGCACATCAGCCTTTTATTTATAGAACGACAAATGCCAATGCTTCATCACCGGGCTGGGGGAACTCCATGTTTGGAAAGTTGCCGTGGTGTAATGCGTTTAAGACCCCCATTTTCCAGCATCGTTGTCACCAAATACCCATTTTGGAAAATTTTACTCACAACACCCTTTTTTGTGATATTTGAAAATTTTTTACCTAAAGCCCCCACAGACCCCCCTATCAAATTTGTCACCTTAAAACAAATCACCTATTTTGGGGCAATTTGGCTCTCCTCATCCAAAGACCTATTTTTGCACGTCATCTGTCACCTGAATGCCTGGGTTTTGGAAGCACCAGCCTTAAACCCTATCCATTTCATAATGCGATATTCCTCCTCCCCCCCTCAATGCTTAATTGCTCAATTGATTGTGCAAATAGTTTATTTATAATAATATGAACATTTCATACACTGCGCACAAACTGCAAAACATCATGGCGCAATTGAGCATTAGACCGAAGTAAATGAAACCTTAGAACAGAAACAATGCAAAAATTCATTCCTTACATCTTATTATGACAATAGGGTGACATCGATGAGTTTTGAGGCCAGTTTTGTATGATGAGAGAGCGATAACAGTACGTATATAATCAGAAGTGAATGTCCCATAGCCTAGGATGCAGAAATGGCAAGGCTCTGTCCCCCATGACCGGTAATGACTTTTCCATCACCAGAAGATTTTTGATGTGGAACGCAAGCCAGTCCGAGGCGGTTTGTACAATTAAGTTTAGAAGTTCACTATGTAGGCAGGCGCAAGTCCATTTATTGCACGATAAGTGAGAACAGAAGCTTAAATTGGGTCTCAGATGACCTGGTACCCAGTGCAAATCAAACAAGATTGGAGTATGTGAGAGGATGGTTTTGTGCATCGTGTAATGAGATGTGCAGCCATATTTTGAAATTAATTGGCAATCGATGAATTTGTTCCTTAGGAAGTTCCATGAAGGAGAGAATTACCCATGTCTAATCTGAAGGAATGAAGGGCAATTAACCGGTTGTTCTGTGTCTTAGAGTCCAGGGCCCAATTCATAAAACCTTACTAAGGCCTAGTCGGCAACTAAAATGGGACTTAGTTGCCAACTAAGCCTCGGTTGATTTACTAGTTTGACATTCATAAAACCTTACTAGTGCTATTTTGCATTCTATTAAATCTTGCTAAATTTATAGTTGATCCAGAGCACTCACTACTAGTTGGCAACTAACTAAGTGAAGAAAACAATAATTATGATTATTATTTCTGTAAATATTTTACAGACAATTAAACACCTAGTTTATTGCTACAAATTATTATTTATATTTATATGTTGTTTTAATTTAAATTTCACATATGTGATCAATTTGATACCAAAAAATGAGTAAAGTTTGTCTTCAATTTCTTTGCATTAACATAATTCCGGAATAGGCAGCAGTGAAACTGGAAAGGATGAACTTGTGTAAATACAGGCCCCAAAATAATGCTTATATATTTGAAATGAAAATAACTTATCAAACCTTACTGAGAAATATTTAAGAATTTCTTTAATTGTGCTGTTCATATTAAAAAATAGTTCTTTGTTTACTAAAGTTTATATATGTTTGCTTAGCGGGTTACCATATATGAGCTTTCTGATCTTGGTACATTTTGATAATGAAATATTTGCTAGTAGAAAAATATTAAACTCATATTTTCTCAAAAGCAGTAATACAGCAGAATAAAGAAATTCTTTAATATTTCTTCAGTGCGAGTTACGACTCCTTCTGTTTGTCACCTCTCGATATATAGTAATAGGTTTGCTCGTGAACAGACAGGCCTATATATATAGATATATATGATATATATATATCTATATTATATATATATATTATATATATATATATATATATATATAATACATAAGTTTAATAGGGTGACCAAAGTCGGAGTATCGCATCGTAAACTGAACCAAAAAAGCCAAATTTTAACGTAGTCGGATTGATAAAATCCTTGAACATCACAAAGTTAAATTTCAGTAGAACATCCAAGAAATGAGGTCTCTTCATCAGTGCCTGGGGCCCACCAAGACTCGTTTCTGAATAGAAAAACACAGTTTTCTAATCCCAGGCAGACGAGTCTGCGATGAAATGATGGTCAGTATAAATGCTAGATGAACAAATGCGTATTCCATTTAAACACGTCGAGATGCGTTGGTAGTGGACGCTCGTGTAATACGTGATAACTGACGCCCCCTTGTCTCACTTCAGGATACAAGATGGAAGGGGTATCGCCGAAGCTGAAATCTTGAGAAGTAAAATGGACCGGGAAAATTTCTGAGAGAGTTCACATGTCGGACGGTTCTGCTGACAAATCAAATCCCAATTCATAAAACTTACTAAGCCTAGTTGGCAACTAAAATGGGACTTAGTTGCCAACTAAGCATAGTTGATTCCTAGTTGAAATTCAATAAATCTTACTAATGTGGTATTGCATTTTAAGAATCTTGCCATTTAGAGTTGGATCAGAGCACTCTAACTCACAGTTTGGGCAACTCATTCAGTTTGAATTGCTCATTTGTTTACGATTATATACTGATTAAATTAAAATGTATAACCCACCTCATAGTTTGCTCATTGTACACACTGTTAAAAATTTTCCGTAAATTTACGGAAATTTTCTAGCAGCAGAATTCCATACTTTTTAGGTAAATTTACAGAATTCCCTGTCAATTAACGGAACTTTGACAAGTAATTTTACAGAATTTGTCTCATATTATGGAAATAATGTGTTTTTTTTTTTTTTTTTTTTTTTTTTTTTTTTTTTTTTTTTTTTAAAAAAAATCCGGAAATTTTGTTGCCGCGCGGAAATTTGTTGCAAATTTTCCGTAAATTAAAATTTGTTTGTTTTCTTAAATTTGCGGAAATATCTACAGTGCAGGCCTATTATACGGAAGCTACAACAATTATATTAGGCATCATTTTGATCATGGTCACCGGTAGTCACAGCATGTTCATGCTCCTAGATGACAGACTCAACACAAAAAGGTGGTCATTAACATGTATTGAATTACATTCCCCCACTGCAACCAGGCCATTCTTCCGCCGAAAGCACCCAATTTATAGACAAAAGATTTAGCAGTTTGCAACTAGATTTTCTAGTATGTAACTAGTTAGAAGGTTCTTAGTACGGTTTTATGAATTCACAATTTAGTTGTCAACTGCGTAGTTCCTACGAGGGATTTTAGAATCTGACCAGGCCTTATTGTCATCTAAACTAGCAAGGTTGTTTAGTTGGGAATTTGGGCCCGAAATTACAACTTTTGCCCAGGTTTCTTAATTTGAAAAGACGCTGATTTGACGATGGAAGAAATGGCGAAGTGAGAGCCACTTACGCAGCATGATGAAGCCAATGATTGCGAACTTGTATGGAGCAATGGTTGCGCTGCCAATTTTAATTTGAATGTCAGAAAGTTTGTTTAACATGTGCTTAGATCAAATAAGATGAACTCAGTCTTGCCATCGTTAAGTTTGAGATAATTATTTTTCCATCCATTGACGGATCTCTTCAACACATGATTCAATAACACAAATTGCATCAATGGCAGCTGTCTGGTTAGCATCAAATGAAATGTAAATTTGGGTATCATCTGCATAAATGTGGTACCTGATGTTGTATTTCTGAATGATATGATGGACGGTGCGGTGTAAATGACAAACCATTGCGGTCTCAATACGGAGCCTTGTGGCACAGAATAGTTTAATGTAACTGGCTCAGATGAGGTGTTTCTGATTCGTACATGTTGTGTTCTATCCCGTAGGTATGATTCACACCATTTCAGTGCTACGCCTGACACACCGATGTTATTTTGAAGCCTTTGGAGCAGGATATTATGATCCACGGTCTCAAATGCAGCACTGAGATCAAGCATCACCAGGGCAGTTATTTTGCCACTGTCCATTGCACACAGAATGTCGTTATTAACACGAAGAAGTGCTGTCTTGATGCTATGATTTTCCCGGTAGGCAGATTGGAAAGGATCTTGCAATTTCCAATCAATGACAGTCTTAAGGCGTGATGAAGCAATGCGCTCAATCATTTTTCCAAGGAACGTCAAATTGGCAACTGGCCTAAAATTTTTGAGTTCCTCTTTATCAAGACCAGGGCCCAAATTCATAAAACCTTGCTAGTTTAGCTGGCAACTAAGGCCTGGTAAGATTCTAAAATCCCTAGTATGCAACTACGGAGTTGACAACTAAATTGAAATTCATAAACCCTTACTAAAAACCTTGCTAACTAGTTACATACTAGGAAAATCTAGTTGCCAACTAGCCCAATCTTTTGTCTACACAATTGGGTGCTTTTGGGCGGAATGGCCTTGGTTGCAGTGTGGGGAATGTAAATTCAATACATTAAATGACTACCCTTTTGTGTTTGAGTCTGTTCATCTCAGAGCATTAACATGCTTGATCACCTGTGAACCATGATCAAAATGATGCCAATATAATTGTAGTAGCTTCCGTATATATAGGCCCCAGAAGGACGTAGCTCAGCACTGAAAGAAAGAAAGAAACATTAAAGAATTCCTGTAACTCTGCTGTAATACTGCTTTTGAGAAATGTGATATTTAATATTTTCTACTAAGCAATTCTATTCACTAGCGGTTGCGGTAGTATAGATTACTCAAATTAAATGCAAACATCTCATGAAGCTCATATATGGTACTGTAAGCAAACATTATATAAACTTTAGTAAACAAAGAACAAAGAACAATTTTTAAATATAAACAGCAGAATTAAAGAAATTCTTTAATATTTCTTTCTTTCAGTACCGAGTAACGTCTTTCTTTTTGTCAACACTCGATATGAGGTTATACATATTTTCATTTTAGTGTTAAATCAGTATATCAGACAATTCCATGATTCTCCTAGCCATGTTGTCAGGTCGGTGGCCAGTGAGAAACTGATTTAGTTGCCAACTAGTGAGTTAGAGTTGCTCTGGATCAGCTCTAAATTTAGCATGATTCTTGGAATGCTACTAGCACTAGTAAGGTTTTATGAATTTCAACTAGTAATCAACTAGGCTTAGCTGGCAACTAAGTCCCATTTTAGTTGCCAACTAGGCTTAGTAAGGTTTTATGAATTTGGGCCCTGGCTTCTTTAGAAGAGGTCTAATATAAGCTGTTTTCAGAGCACTTGGAAAAATGCCTCTTGAGAAAGACATGTTAATTCTACGAGTTATTGATGAACAATGTCATGAACACATTCTTTTATGACCCATGTTGGTAGAGGGTCTAATTCACATGATTTGGTAGGTGCCCTCATTAGAATTTTTAGCACCTCGTCATCAGTGGCTGGTTCAAGAACAGTAAGATGAGGAACGCAAACTGACTTTTGTGTGTCATAAGATGGTAAAACAACATTCTCATTAAAGCCACTTCGTACACTCTCGATCTTACCTACAAAAAAGTGTGAAAACCTATTGGCAAGCATTTGGTCAGGGAAGAACAGGATCCTTACTCTTGTGCAAAAGATTAAATTTGTAAGTGGTTCACGTTATATTTGGTGTGATCAAAGTAAAACGTAAAATATAGTTGATTTTTTTTGTATTATGTAACATGTTCGTGGAGAGTTCCTATATCAAGCGACACATGGTGTGAGTGCGGGAGGCTCGAAACCTTTGCAGTGATCGCTTTCCACAACACATTTTCTCATGCAAATTTGACAATTTGAAATATGCAAGTTGTCCCCTATATAATATGCTGGGAAAGAGTTCCATATGTACCCCTTTTAAAATCCTATACAGGAAACAAACCAAGATAGGCCCTGCACTGAAATCGGGTCTATAACTCCTTATAGGTGCAACGATTTTGGGGCATCCATATATTGTGTTACATGTAGTGATTTCATATAGATAAGACCCCCAATATATTTCTTACCTTGAATTTGGCTTCAGAAATGCCTTGAAAGTGAAAACAAAAGGCGATTTGATTTGCTTAATTTCAATGTAAAACATGGGCTGTAAACAAGTCAATTCAAAATTTCACAATGTTTGTACCAAAGAAAATGATTCTCAGATTGGTCATTTCACATGGGGATATTTTTTTTTTTTCTTGCACAAAATCAGTGCTTTTATTAAGCAACAAAGAAAAAAAATCAGAATCATATTACCGGGTGGCTCACCTTTTACAAAATGCTCAAAAACAAAGACAAAACAAAACACACAATACAAAAAATACAGGGCACAAAGAACATGCACAGGTCACACAAAACAAAAAGCACATGCCACGACTGCTCTACCAAGCTTAAAAATTACAGCCATACCCAAAAGAAAACAAAAAGTACAAAAAAATAAAAATAAATCATTAATCAACCATATTTGAAAGAAAATTTCTTAAAATGTTTGTCCAGTTTATCATTCTTTTGTGCAATTCTGTACTCAGTTTTAAATTTCATTTTAACCAAATTAAGGAAAGTCTGAAAGCTGGGATTCATTTTTTTGAAACTTACATCTGTGAATATAAAATTTAAGATAGAGAATGAGGTAATTAATACAGGTGGCATGCTGAGTAGTATCTTCATCTATCCCAAACATTTTTGAAATTTGGAAAATGCAAGCCTTTCACCAATTTTACTGTAAATAAAGCTACATAGATTATCCCACAATGGAAGGATAATGTCACACTCAGCTAAATTTTGATACCAAAAACTCAAATCTGACGGAGTAATAACGGAGATAGGCGCATTTGAAAAACAAAGGATTAACAAAAGAAAATATTTGGTAGATCGCCCCTGAACATCGAAACAAAACCCTAACCTAATTTTGTCGTGAGGGCGTGAAGCACTTTGTTTTGTATCCATGACAACATAAAAAGAGGCTAAAAAATACAGCGTCTAAAAGCAGATGAGTCAAGAAAATGCAATTTCAGGACATTTTTTGTAGTTCTTATCACTCTTAATCCGAGCCCGATCTAACCGTTTTCCTCAGGAAATGTGTTGCCAATTCGCTCGGGGGAGGGGGGGTAGAATAACTACTATTTTTTTTACGCAGATGGGTGCAGGACAGCGATCATTTCATGATTGTTCAATTCAATTTACAAATTCAAAAGCGTTATCTTTCAACAATTTTGTAAAAAAGGTGGCGTTGGTGGTGGGGGGGGGGGGGCTGGGGACTTGCAATTCCTAGTCAGAAGAACGCAAATCAAGTTAGTTTACTGTAGTTTTGCCATTTTTCATAAAAACCGGTTTCAATTTGGTGTGAAAGTAGTATGGGGTCAGTCTGAACGGAAACCTCATATTTATAAAGTGAAGACTTTGAGTCAAACAATTGGGGGGGGGGGTGGTGAAATTAATGTTACCTGCACTCTCTAGCATGGAATATACAACACGCATTTTTTATTATATTGCAGGGTGTTTTAAAAGTCGATTTGAGAGCGCTCTTAGATATCGATAGACTCCCGAAAAGTTTTATAACTACCGAAATAATTCAAGTGAAAATTTCAGGATTTGTTTAAAACCAATGCTCTTTATGATAAAATCAAAAATGAAAATTTGAAAAAAATTCATTGCTGTTTTTAAGGGGGCGCACTACTAAATAGTTCCGGCAAAAATTGTGGGATTCAAAGTACTCCTTTTTAAAAGCATGCGCCAACATGTTTTTAGCGATATCTTGTTGACTATTTGGACCTAGAACGTAAAATTAGTGTCAAATGAAAGCTGTGAATTTCTGCCTTGCTATATATATAGGAAAAGTGGCGAATTTGTTTATTTTTTCAAACCAAATTCGTAGGGAACATACATGTGTCAGAGGGGACATGGCGGGGTTTTCAATTGAGGAAACACGCATGTGTTGAAGGCAGGGCTGTAGCAAAAAATCTAACCACGAAACACCCAAACTGGGCGAACTAAATAGAAAGATTACAAAAAGAGCTAAATTTTGATACCAAAAACTCAAATCTGACGGAGTAATAACGGAGATAGGCGCATTTGAAAAACAAAGGATTAACCCTCGTCTTACCAGTGAACTTCGCTCCGGTGCGCTAAAATGCTAAAGACGTTCGTAGGTATCATTTCTTTCGTCCTCCGGTCATTTTAGCGAAAAAATTTAAAGGTAGCACCTTCACCGTGGTTTATGTATGCCGTCAAAGCGAAGGTAGGGGGGGGGTGGTTTGCCCCCAAGGATATTTTTGGTCCTTTGTGAAAATATTAGCCAGTTATGGCTCCTAAAACTCTAATGTTTATGCAAAACTATACAAATTCCTCATTTAGAGCTAAAAACCCGATGAAAATCCGATATTCCTTTCCTCTTCCTGCGATTTTGAGCGCAAAATTGGATTTTCGCCTATTTTTCGGTCGTCGAAATGCCAATTTTGGCCGACTCCGCGGACTGATGACGTCATTGTGACTCCATACTAGGTATGTTGTACTTATTTTTGTATCAAGGAAAGAGTATGACCATAGCTATCCATGGTATCAAATCATAAGCATCGTGTGCTTTATAAATACCAAATTCTCGAGGGGGGGGGTGGTACCCCACCCCCCTTGGTTAAAACCGTTTTACAAAAAAAGGCTTGGTAAGACGATGGTTAACAAAGAAAATCTTTGGTATATCGCTCCTTAAAATCAATCAAGTCACATCATGGATAGAAGGATGTGCTGCCATAAGTTCATAGGCAATAGTGCACATGTTTGAACTACTGTGTTGAAATGTTATCGAAGGTCTATTTTAATTAGAATCTTGCTCATCGTTGATTTTTAATACAATGCAGGACTAAGAGGAAATCCATTAAACTTGGGCTCCATGCGTCCAATTTTCTTTGCACTTGTGATGATCCAAATTTACACGCACGATCCTCATGAGACACTTGCTTTGCTCGGATTCATGCAGTCCACCAGATCTGCATATGACAATGCGCGCTACATCATCTGAGACAGAGTCTATTTCTTCATGAAAGCCTTGTATGATGCAGCTTGATGCCCCCCACAGTGTGGGTTAACCCCCCCTCCCCCGAATGTACCAAGAATTTGCCCGTATTATATTATTTTTTAAGAGCACTGATGTTAGCCTAGCCTACATGCTATGACATAATATACCTAGGCCTAGCTATAGTCCTGCCCCTCTTGAATGTGACATTTTTGCAAAAGAATATATTACAACATTGTACACATACGGAGTGCACGCTTGGCAAAATTTTGATCACGAATACAGTGAAACTGTGTGGGGGCACATTGGTGAGTCATGTAATAAGTAAAAACCCTGTGATCAAGCATAGGCTAGGAACTGATTCGATCTCGATATTGGCACCCAAACTCACAAAATATACTTGCACACTTCTTAAAAATATCGGCTCAAATTGATCTCTAAGTAAAGCTTCATGCTACACATGTCGAAAACATTCAAGTTGATCCTGACCTACTCAAAACAAGGCTTGGTCCATATCCATTTAAATGTTAGCATGAAAATCTGTAGAGACTTGAAAATTTTCTGAAGACACCTATTTTCATAATATTGATGTTATTCTATCCGGCGAGGCCATTGTAAGCCAAAATATAAGACCAAAATGAGTAAAAACTGCTCTGCAATTAATGTTCGTTATAGTCCAATAGCATTAGATTAAAAAATCCAGGCTAAAACCTGGAAATAGCTCAGACAAAGCTAATTTTTTTTTCAGGATAGGTCCTAGAATATGAGTAGAATAACATACTAAACGTCCCCAAAAATCCTCACTGGTGCTCTCTCTCAAATTCAAGATGGCGGTCAAAATGGCCGCCATTTTTCAATTCTAAATCTATCGTATATTCGCAACCAACAATTAAGAATAAAAAATAAAGTGTCCAACATATATTTTAAAGGCAGCAAGAATGCGATGAAGTCATTATAATTAAAACTTACTAGTACCCCAAAACCAAGAGGGCGTTTTCACAATGGCCGCCAATTTTCTAATTGTATTATAACTTCATATGCAAATTAGAAATCAATTAGTGTCTAAACCTTATGTTTTAAGGCATAAAGAATCTAAAAAACATTTTCTAGAGGGCCCACGCTAATAGCTAACCTCTAATGTTATTCCGAACTTTTTACAACCAAGCAATTTAGAAAATAAATAAAGAGGTCTAAACCATATGAATTGAATGAAGGGAATCTAAAAAATCATATTTAGAGGAAGGCCAAAACTGGTAAGGTCATGCCTATTTATCTGTTGGCAGTCTGGCCAGGGATCCCTCCGACTTCATCCATCTTGTCCCAGCTGCAACTTTTGGCAGCAATTGCACATGGCAGTGACAAATATACTTCTTATGAATGATAATAGATATACAAAGTTAAAAATCGTGAGTGTGGCACTAACATTTCTATTCTCATTTTACATTAGAGCTTTGAATACGAACACAGCCCGTCATTTTAACATAATAAGTGAGAAACGCCCATCTTTCCAAACAATGGTCCTATGTGTATCCATGTGTATCATTGGTTTACGGACATTGGGGAAAAGAAAATGAGGTGACATTTTATTCATTTTTCAAGCTTTTTAGGCACAGAAAGATGTATTAGGGTTTAGTATTTTTATTAATTTCACCACTGTGGATTTGTCTTCCCCTCCTTGACATGGTTTAGATAGGGCTGCCGTCTACAGTAATGTCCATCTAGGCTATAATGTGGGGTAAAAACCTCCTGATGTCTTAACCTGGCACATATGCCCCGCTAATAAAGGAATAGGCCTTCAGACTGGCCATCTTCTCCTTTTGTCATCCTTGTGCTCACATCTTATTGAGCAGCCTCTCTTTGGCCTCTTGATGATTTACATCTTGATGAGTAATGGCACCATAGGTTGCATAGACAACGATCCCATTGAGATTTTTTTAAAGTGTCCTTAGGCTTTTTATAATATAACCAGACTTGCCACTCACATAGCTGAGTTGGTTGTTCAACAGTTAGCCTTAAGCCGATCATTCCCACACCTTAATCCCTCATCTCTGTAAAGCCGGCAAAGCAATCGACAACGTTCACTGTATCAACACTCTACTATAGCAGAGTCCTGAAGAGCTGTCAGTTTTTGTCATCGGTCCGGGCACTAACTTGTCATGTTGTTGTATCGGGCGACTACTATTATCTACTAAAGATATGTACATATTGTCCCACCATCCTTTTAAAGCAACATAATGGCACAAAAAATTTCAGACATAATGAAAAGGCACCTTACTGAAAATCACTTCATCCCCAAGCTTTTTTGAACACATTGGATGTTTACATTCTGTAAAAACAAGTAAAAACATGGAAAAGTTCCAGAGGGGGAGGTGGGCAGTTCCTTGGCAATTTCTTTTTTCTGGAAAAAGGATGCTGACATTACTAAATCCAGCATTTACCAAACGGAAAAGCATGCTGTCATTCAGCTCCCACAGACCATTTGCTATTGTATGTGCTAATCCGCCTACTCCATCTTTCACTTGCCAGATCAATATCTTAACACAATCCTACATTATAATCCTGAATCCTGGTCTGAATGCTTTTGAATTGTGTCACAAAACATGCTAGATACACTGTCTGTCAGGGATGTCAACACCTTGGTTTTTCTGTTCCAATACATTGTCCACGAACTGCTACCGTTCACTCTGGACCTCTTCCTGGTTTACTGTTTTTAGCAGAATGTAAACATCCAAATTGTTTTCAAACGTGTGGAAGTGATTTCAGTAGGGTCCTTTTCATGTATGTCTAAATATTTTTCATGCCATTAGATGTCGTTAAAGGGGTAAGCAAGCGATAATTCGAGAGAATCGAAAAAATGTGTAAATGCAATTTTTACTTATAATCAGGGATCAGTGTTTCCACTCCATATAACGGCTTTAATGTAAAACAAGTGAAAAAAATGAAGTAGTTGATGAAATTTGTCATACGGTCTCCCGCAATAGACAATACTGTTACGGCGTCTCAAAATCTACACTAAACAGCTGTTGCCGTTTACACGGGTACAGAATAACAAAGATCAATAATTAAAAAAAATGGTGGTTTTTGCATGTCAAACCATACAGGTCATGGTGCACAAACAAATTCACGCTGAAAATCTTAAAATCACAGGAAGGATTTTTTTGATCTCAGGTCGGAATTCTGATACGCACTTATAGAAATTTTGCAGAATCAGATAAAAAGTACTTACTGCCTTGTCTTTAATACACAACGGATTTCAAGCCACCACTGCGGTTATTTTCTGCAATATGTTGTCAGTACAAAAATATAAAAATATGATTTTTGATTATTTTTGATGTTTCGGATTACGCAATCGCTGCTACTCCCTTTAACAGTCTTCCACATTCTGAAATTCAGCTTGCCATTGGAGAAACTATGGAATTCCATTTTATTTTCTACAACTGAGACGGCTTGGAATACTATGTCTTCAGTCCGTTCTTAGATCTAACTTAACTGCTGTGTATGATCAGTCTGGCATCGAGGTCTCTACCTCAAGCTCTTCCAAGCCTTCCCCCTGATTTCATCTTGTCAAGTTCATATGCTGCTCATCAAGACCGATTTTCGTCCTGATACATCAAATAGCAATCCGTAGAGTGAAGTGCAAACTTCGGAATGTTGTCCCAAAAGGTTCTGTCCTGGCATCCAATCTTTCAAAACATTTACATCTCAGATATGCCAAATAGAGATTGTTCGCATTATTCTCTCAGATTTACGGTCCTGGAATGGCTGCTAACTCTTCTGATGCCTTAGAAATGGTGTTGCAGAACGAACCTATAATCACTGTTAGTCAGAATTCATCACAATGTCACTTTGAAACTCGCAAATCCCAGACCGTCCGCTCTGTTTTTCTCCCTTCACCTTGCAAAGCAATGCGCAAAAAGAGAAGCAACTTAACATCACTCTATATGAGATAAAAACTGTTCATCACCCAACACGAGTATCTTTTTGTCATAATGGACCTTAGGCTTTTTAATAGTACCAGAATGCCACTCACATAGCTGAGGTGTGTGTCAAACAGTTAGCCCTTAAGCCAGATCATTCCCAACACCTTAACTCCTCATCTCTGTAAAGCCGGCAGAAGCAGATACAGACACGTTAACTGTATCAACAACTCTAGCTATAGCAGAGTCAGAAGAGCTGTCAGTTATTGTCATCGGTCCGGGCACTAACTTGTCATGTTGGTGTATCGGGCGACTACTATTATCTACTACAGATATGTACATATTGTCCCACCAATCCTTTAAAGCAACATAATGGCATAAAAAATATTCAGACATAATGAAAAGGACCCTTACTGAAATCACTTCCACAAGTTTGAAAACAATTTGGATGTTTACATTCTGTAAAAACAGTAAAAACAGGAAAAGTTCAAGAGGGGGAGGTGGCAGTTCGTGGCAATTTCTGGAAAAAGGATGCTGACATTACTGCCAGCATTTACCAAACTGGAAAAGCATGCTGTCATCAGCTCACAGACCATTGCTATTGTATATGTGCTAATCCCGCCTAATCCATCTTTCACTTGCCAGATCAATATCTTACTACAAGCCTAAAGTATAATGCCTGAATCCTGGTCTGAATGCTTTTGAATTGTGTCACAAAACATGCTAGATACACTGTAAATTCTGTCAGGGATGTCAACACCTTGGTTTTCTGTTCCAGAAATTGCCACGAACTGCTACCTTCCCCTCTGGAACTCTTCCTGTTTTTACTGTTTTTACAGAATGTAAACATCCAAATTGTTTTCAAACTTGTGGAAGTGATTTCAGTAAGGGTCCTTTTCATTATGTCTGAATATTTTTTATGCCATTATGTCGCTTTAAAGGGGTAAGCAGCGATAATGCGAGAGAATCGAAAAAAATGTGGAAATGCAATTTTTAACTTATAAATCAGGGATAAGTGTTTACAATTCCATATAACTGCTTTAATGTAGAAACAAGTGAAAAAAATGAAGTATTTGAGGAAATTTGTCATACTGTCTCCCGCAAATAGACATACTGTGACGGCGTCTCAAAATCTACACTAAACAGCTGTTTGCAGTTTACACCAGTACAGAATAAACAAAGATCAATATTATTGGTGTTTGAGGTCAAACCATACAGGTCATGGTGCACAAAATCACGCTGAAAATCTGTAATATTCACATGGAAAGGATTTTTTGATCTCAGGTCGGAATTTTGATACGCACGTATAGAAATTGCAGAATCAGATAAAAAGTACTGCCTTGTCTTTAATACACGGATTTCAAGCCAACCACTTGCAGGTTATGTTCGCATATGTATGTCAGTAACAAAAATATAAAAATATGAATTTTGATGATTTTTTTGATGTTTCGGATTAGCAAATCGCTGCTAATCCCTTTAACAGTCTTCAACATTCATGAAATTCAGCTTGCCATTGGAGAAACTATAGAAATCATTTAGTTTCTACATACTGAGACGGCTTGGGATACTATGTCTTCAGTCTTCGTAGATCTAACTGCTGTGTATGATACAGTCTGGCATCGAGGTCTCTACCTCAAGCTACTCAAAGCCTTCCCTGATGTCAAGCTTGTCAAGTTCATAATGCTGCTCATCCAAGACAGATCTTTCGTCCTGGATACATCAAATGAGCAATGCAGTAGAAAGTGCAAACTTCGGAATGTTGTCCCAAAAGGTTCTGTCCTGGCATCCAGTCTTTTCAACATTTACATCTCAGATATGCCAAAGAGAGATTGTTCGCATTATTCCTATGCAGATGATACGGCACTTGGAATGGCTGCTAACTCTTCTGAGGCCTTAGAAATGGTGTTGCAGAAAGACCTATAATCACTGTAAGTCAATTCATCACCAATGGCACTTTGAAACTCAGCAAATCCAAGACCGTCAGCTCTGTTTTTCACCTTGCAAATCAATGCGCAAAAAGAGAAGCAACTTAACATCACTCTAGATGGAGATAAACTGTCATACGACCCAACACCGAAGTATCTTGGTGTCATAATGGACAGCAGCCTTTCCATCAACACACCAAGGCAGTCGCTGCCAAGACGCAGTCTCGTGCCAATCTCCTCAGAAGGCTCGCAGGAACTGGATGGGGGTGCATCTTACGACACTTTACATACATCAACTGTTGTTTTGGCATACTCAACTGCTGAATACACTGCACCAATATAGAGTCACAGTGTACACTCACACAAGATTGATGTCATTTTGCATGATGCAATGAGACTTGTTAGTGCCTTTTGGTGACGCCTGTAGAATATCTTACAATTCTGTCGGCATAGCTCCTCTAAACTTTAGGAGGAACTTTCAGATGATCAATCTCGCCAAGAACCTGTGATGAATCTGGTAGCCTAATATCCCCACCTCACTTTGCTACCCAATCCATGACACTGCAGTTGCAGTGTCCCTATCGATCATCCTGGATCAATGACATATGGTCTGAGCAATGGTCATCCTCTACCTTGAACCTTAAGCAGTTTGTGGACAGCCCATCTAGCAAGCCCAAGGACTGCAACATTGATAGGTAAGTATGGGTCAACCTCAACAGACTTAGCATGGCATTGGCCGTACAAAGCACTTCCTTCAAACTGCGATTGTGGAGAGCCACAAACCATTAGCCACTTTATAGATGAATGTGAGGTCTACAAGTCTCCAGGTGGAATCCCAGGCCTGATCAACCTGGACGATGAAACTATCAGCTGGTTAAAGATGGACCTTCCGCTGAGATTTTGGACTTAAACAGAAGAACGAAAGAACGACCTATATATATTTAAAACAAATCAGAATGCAGAATGGTTAAATGTAATATGGGAGTGAAATAGGGTCCTAAGAGACTTACTGGATAGCTTTATTAATAACAGATGAATACATGACATTCCTAAACTTATGGGGCCAGCATTCCTAAATCACTTGATGAATACCGACACCGAATAGCATAAAAACGGGCAATCAGTCACAGTTTCCACACTTATCTCATGGTTTAAGAATGGATGGGTAGCACTCTGCCTCAAACTAAAAAGGTATGGCGACATGTGCAAAATTAGAAACAGACATCTCATTCACACCAGACACTTTTCTCAAACCTGATGATTGTAGCAGTTGCAAGAAACATCTTGGATTCTTTTGGATACATCTAAATACACCTTAATGCACAGTAGGCCCTAAATGCTGTGGTCAAACTTGCAACATCACTGCACCGACATTATTAGATGTCAATGATGATGAGATTGTTGCAACATAAATGGACATTAGTGTTGAAGATGCTGCACCAGATGACGGTGAAAACTATTGTAACCGGAAACTCTTCTATTTTTGCGTCATTTGATACCATAATAAGATGAACAAGTTTTTAAGCCATCTTGGTTGTGGCTACTTATGAGTTTTGGACACTCTAAATAATGCTTCTATTATAGATTCTCTGTGCTTTAAAACATATGTTTAGACACTTAAATTTGTACTTCTAACTTGCCGACTTATGAAGTTATGATATAATCAGAAAATGACGGCCATTTTGGACGCCATCTTAGTTTAGGACATTTGTGAGTTTTTAAGTCTAAAAATAATGACGTTATTAGATTCTTTGTGCCTTAAAACATACCGTAAAATCGCGTATACAAGCACCGGTGCCTATAATAGGACGATTTCGAAATCCGGACAAGAGAGAAAAACATTGATTAGCGCCCTCTAGCTGGTAAGGTCGGTTTTGGCACTCTCTTCGTGCGAACGTTGTTTATCACTGCAGTAAATCCCATGAACGACCATGTCCTTAATCATTTACATAACACTTCTTACCCATGGGAGAAATACCCAGGTCTTATAGGCCACCTGTGTTTATACGAGCATTTCTGGAATTCAATGGTATGTTACATAGCTGGATAGCTTTCTTCCCTTTCCTTTGTGCATGTACCGCGAGATGACCGGCAACTGACTTTTGTGCTCATTACGATTGATATTGAAGTTTCAGTTTGCTGTACTTGTTTATTGGGTTGGATACACTTACAGGTAATTCACTGACGAATGTTGTAATCCGTCGCTGTTATAATTCTATACATCTTGTATCACCCATATAATGGAAAATCCCATGATTGCACCATACAATATTTACCAAATAAGTCGATCAATTCCCGGTTAGAGTAAACGTAAACGAAGAAGTCCACACGGCACCTGTGTGTTTGCGCACGACCTTAACACAATCATAGATGATTATTTTTCCGGCAAAAATCGTCTGTCTCTTTTCTGTCTTATTCTAATGATGCTTTTTCGAGCTTGTTTTGGTTAGAACTTCGTTTTTATGTATTATCTATTTTTATATGGAAAGGAAAGGATGTCATTTTATTTCTTTGATGAAAGAATATTCCTTAAATACTTCTTAATTTCTCATCTTTCTTATTTATTCCGAAAAAAATGGATTTTTATCTGTTACCTATAGGCATTCTTGTGATGATATCATGGGGGTGGTGCTGGACTTTTTTTTGGGGGGGGGTGCGGGACTTCAAAAAAAATGACTTTTTCCTTCGAAAAGTGGAACTTTTTGGGTTAAAAGTGGACCTAACCCCCTAAAATAAATGGTCGACGGTCCTTTTTTTTCACCAAAAGTTTACTTTGGTGTCACCATTTTCCGCTAAATTTTTGGACTTTTAAATCAAAATTTTCGTAACAAGTGAACCTTTTGCCCCTTTTCCCCTCAATTTGGGGAGCATATAATGGGATTTTTGGACTTTTGTCTGTCTTTTTGTTGTGGAATATGATAATACATTGATATGAAAATTGCATCAAGAGCTAAAAGCAACCACGGTGTACAGTTTGCAATAAAACTTAGGAATAGAAAACTATGTATCGCTCCCACATAATCGGTTGAGTTAACTCTCCATTCGGAACTATCATGTGAGTACGCTTTTCGCGACTGTGGACGAACCCAACAACTATACTTTTCTTTGTGCGGAAATCTCAGACAAAGAAAAAGCACACCACACAGTAATCCAAATCCAAAGTAATAGCAGGGGACTGTAGTGTAAGAGTGTGCGCTTCGGGATAAAATTGTGAATTTTTGCACACAAGTACTTTAGGCATTGATAATCCATAAAATTGATGGAAGCACTTGTCAATCCCCCTTATTGGCCCCCAGCTTGGGTTTCAAGGTTATACAGAGGTCAAAAAATTAAAATGTTTCTGAATGTGTTAAAAAGCACACCATACTGTATGTCTGGTTACAAGGATTCCAAAAAGGTATAGCTTACACTATCTATTGCTTATAGTTCCGGAGTTATGGGGTAAAAGCTGTAAAAATGGTGAAAAAGTTAATTTTGGTGTGTACATGGGTCAAAAGTTAAAAGTTGCTTTGATTCAGTAAAAATATGGTGCAAATTGTTTCCCTAGCTTAAAGGATTGAAATAAGGAATAGTTTGGCTTATCTGTTATGCTTAGTTTTCACGTTATCCAACAAATAGGTCACAGGTCAATATAATCCATTAGCTGCCAATAGCTGTTGACTTTATTCGCCATTTTGGTTAATTACCAGACACGTAAGATAGTCAAAACTATTCCTATATTTCATTCTATTAGCTAAACCAACAATTTTAACCACATTTTACAAAAATTGGAGCAACTTTTTAATTTTTGACCCCTGTACAAACCAAAATTGATTTTTTTTTACCATTTTTACAGTTTTTACCCCATAATTCCTAAACTATAAGTCACAGGTAGTATAAACTATATACCTTTTTACAATCCTTGTAACCAGACAGACATCATGGTGTGCTTTTCAAAACAATTGGAACATTTTAAAAATTTTACCCCTGTGTAACCTTGAACTCCAGCTGGGCCATGAAAGGGGTGTGGCAAGTGCTTCCATCATTTTTTTGATTATCAATGTATAAAGTACTTGTGTACCAAAATTCACAATTTTATCCGGATTTGCACACTCATATAAGATCTGTTCACTACAGTCCCCCACTATAAGTCTTTGACCCGAGCCTTCGCAGAGTCGTACCGAGGCAAAAATGTGAAAGGGGGAAATTTCCCAATGACCCAAGTTGTCCCGGGTACTGATCAAAGAAACACTGAATGTGGAAAATTGTTTAGATTGATTGACTCTACTGATTTCTAAAAGAAGATTGCTCAATTTAGTAATCCGATTACCCATGGTTACTCTGAAAGAGGTTCTATATAGATAGAGGCAAAACGTTACGTCATCTTTAGAAATTCATCGTCTCGCATGTTTGCCGACCACAAAGAAAACAGAGTACCAACAATAGAAAGCAATGGCTGCCTCCACTTCTTCCACATACTGTGGGTGCCGCTTTGCATATACACTAATCGGTAGTGATACAAATTGATGTGTTAGAGGTGGCCAGGTGTAATAATAGTGCACCTGGATCATTGTGCTCAGATACTCACTCGCTTAGGTGCTAGGCGCGCTTAGGTGAAAAGATGTATTCATTGAGGCAGTTTATTTAAATCAAGACTACTGACGTGTCATTTCATTCGTTGTATGGCCATGGGTAGGACAAAATTTAACCACCCAATAGCACCCAACATCCAACAACTGATATTTTGCCGGATTGATTGTATCGAATTGACATTATGTGTGTATACAAGCACCCAAACTAATAATTATTCCGTGCAATATTCAAAATGTCAGCGCCCAGCACGGACGACTGGTTTTGAATGGGCTTCACCCCCTTGGTTACTCTCATTTACCAGGCAATTGTTTGCAAAACTTCAAGGGCCGCGTGACTGGACCTTTCAGGTAATCTGTTCAACCGCCTCACACTTGACCACTCAAGCAAGACTATTTCCAAGCAAAATATATGTTGGCAGGGAACTCTGGGGTCATTCTGAAAGTTTAGAAAACATTGAAATTTTTTTCGAAAGAAAACAGCCAAATCTCTATTTTCAGTAAGCTAATTCAAGGCTTTGTGGCTGAAACAAAGGATGTATTTACTTTGGACTGTTTGAAAAGATCCGGTCCATTCGTGTGAAATATAGAATGGTGGATGTTATTTATAATCATTTGATTTGAATAGGGATTGCGGGCACTTTACTACATTTTTTTGATTTTTTAGTTTTTTTGCATTTACATAATATTAAGTCAATTCCCCGGAGAATGTCGAAGTCACCTATTCTGTAGTCACTACTGTAACCGACAGTTTCTAGGCAATGCATCCCACACTATGCGTTTAGCAGGGTAAGTATCTCATTCACCATTATGTTTATCATGTAGTATATATTGTATTTGATGTATTTTTTAGTTGAGATGACATTTGATTTGATTTGGATCATTATTTCGGGAAGAATCTCATAGTGCTGAGTGAGGCTTGCAGCTCTCCTGCATGAAGGGTGATTATAGCATTACCTCAAGCCGTTAAATGGATCATGGTGAGTTTTATAACAAAAGGCGGCAATTTGATAGGGCCTTGAAAATTATGTCCAGGCCTCTAACAGATTATTCGCTGTAGGTTACATAATGGAATTCGTTGCCCCAGTAATCGGGCCAAACAAATCACAAGGAATTAAAAAAAAAATCATTGAAACATGTGGCCTTTTGCCTGTGAATTGTTTAGACCGATTGCTGGGGAAACAAATCCTATACGTGGCACACTCTTACGGACTTAAGGCATTGGCTGTGAAACACTGTTACAAAGACTATGTCATTGATTGCTCATGGTTAAGGGCAGCGGGTTTGCAGGGGAATGAGTTTGCTGAATAGTACTACTCAGCGATTTGGAGTAATATTACACCAGCGAAGTAGTAGCTGATCTGAAGAATATACTAAGAGGGCGTAGTCAAATATTATCTCTTGACCGGTTTTCCGAAATGGTCCTATTATAGGCCCGGTCTGGTTATACGCGAGTTTACGGTATTATAAAGACACTTTGGTGTATTTCCAACTGTATGGGTTGCAAAAGTATGATAAAAATAGAAATGGGCGACCATTTTGGACGCCATCTTGTTTTGGAAGAGAGCTCCGGGGGATTTTGGGGACTTTAGTATGTTATTCTACTAATATTTCCTGGACCTTCCTGAAAAAATTCAGCTTTTTATGAGCTATTTCCAAGTTATAACTAATGCTCTTGGCCTATTATTTTGCTATCTGCTGAAGATTTAAGCACTTTTGTAAAGAAAAAGATCTGAAGTCGGAGTACTTAATTCACCATGATATGAGCAATTCTATCAAATGGCATTTAAAAAGCACCAATTTACATGAAAGGGTGCTTTAAAAAAGATATCCACCCAATTCACATGCATTGGGCGGATTCCAGTAGCAGAGAGAGGCTGAAAAGCACCCAATTAAGGTAATGTGGGTGTATTTTTTTAATCACCTACATACGGTAATGTGTCCACAGACAAAATATCATTGATAAATAATGTAGAAAAAATTACTCATGTTATAAAAAAACAAATTTTTGCTCAGTCTTCAGTTGTCACTTGGGGAGATAGCTGGATATAACCTCGGGTCCCAGTGGCTTTAGTTTGCTCTATTTTTCCTGTGGGGCAAAGGGGGGCAGAGTGCCCCCTCTGAAAAAAATTTGAGGGAAATCGGGAAATAAACCACGGACATTCATGTTAAATCAGCCCTGTTCGATTCTTTTGCCATGCGGACCGGAAAGTTTTGCTTGTGATCTGGGACATTTGTTGCACCTACTGGGAAAATTTGCACCCTTCAGAAAACCATCGGGCTGGCTCGCGCCTGTCGGGTCCGTTCTTGCATATCATGTGTTGAGGTGTCCAAGTGTGTGAAAATATCGGATCCAAAACATGATAATGATAAAATTGGATGATTTACGCCCAGTATTAATTAGTCTCGCTATGAGTTTTAAAATATTGGGCTCGACTGTGTCTCGCCCAATATTTTGCAACTCATAGCTCGACCAATTAATTTGGGCTTAATCGATCCAATTTTATATCAAACTCGCTCTTTTGCATCTTTTTATTACTAGGAACGTCTTTCTAAATTCTGTTTCTTGTAGGGCCTGGTTCACTGCAATTGGTTAAGAAATGCTTTATTTCTGCTGAATTTTGCAGTTAAAATGCCGCGAAGCAGCGTGTTATGCAGGCTGTCGTAATGTGAAATCATACTTTTCGTGAACAGCATAAGGACACGTACCCTAGGGACCTACTGGCCCATGCACATAAAACGCTATGATTGACAGAGGGACTAACACACCTGTCTGTGTTAGTGAAGTTGTGCCAGTGGGAGGCAGCACTGAATTATATAGTGACTGATGATCTTTGAAAAAGCGAAAATGCATGAAAACATTAATTAAAACTGAATTTATTACAAGACCTACCAAACTTACATTTCTGAAAATTCAACTGGCCCGACGGGCCAGCTCGGTTGAATTCTTACTGGCCCGACATGAATTTCACTGGCCGCGGGCCAGTGCTAAATCGAGCCCTGGCATTCAGACAGCTTTTTTTGTGTGTGCGTCTTCACACCGCTTTTATACGCATGCATGGGTATGCCAGCGATTTTAATCAACACCCGCATTTAATGCTTTGACTATTGCATAACACGCTAAAATCACTGACTTGAGGAAGGTAAACGCACTATAGCTAGCTTTGGCCAGTCAAATGAGAAGACTTTCTGACAGCAAAGTGGCTTTGGCACACGTAAACACTGAGAAAAACATGTGTACTTGACCATTTATGTGCACTTGGCACTATTGGGAAAGTAAAATGCTTGAAGACCCTAACCCATGTCAAGTACTATAAATGATCTTTAAAGGGCACTAGTATTGGTGATTTGCTTAATTAGAAAATTGAAAAGAAATCATAAAAATTGGATTTTGCATTTCTGTAACAAGCATAGGTATCCTAACATGCCCTACAAGTGCTAAGATTAAAAGCAACCTAGTAAGGACAAAATCATACATGTTATTCATTATTGTCCATAAGGACACTTACTACAACACATTTCTTTAACCATGCTGTTGTATTATTCTTTGCAGACAATCATGGACATGACAGAGCTCTTATCATCAGGGAGTAATTTCAGTAATTACAGGAAAGCACTTCAAGAGGCAAAAGGCTTCAAGATACCTATTTTGTAAGTTAACTGAAAGAACATTAGGCCCAAAACAAACAAATAATTGTGTTTCCCTTTAGTGGGAAAATTTGAAGGGTAGTCAGTCAGTCAGAATTTTTTTTATTTTTAAGAAGCACAAAATTTTCACTTTTCTTCAAAAGATAACATGCCATCTAAAAAGATTGGATGCTTTCCAGACCCCATTTTTTACCCCCCGGCCCCAAAAGGCATGGGGGTCATAGTGAATTCTGAAATCTGTACATCAATCTGTCTCCACCTGTAACCATCAGACCACCTGAACTGATCTAGATGACACTTGCACCACAGGACCTAATATCTACTGCTACTTGCACTATGACAGACAGGTCTGTAGGTTAAAGGTCATACTTTGCATATTTCAGACTTTTCTACTCCTATTCCTCAGAAAACACGTGCAACCTCTCTTACTCTCTTTCCAAGTCCCACTCTGATTCCCCAGGAATACTGTGCAAAATCTCTTAAATTTCTTATTGTGACTGCTTTTCAAAAGTTACTGTTTATTTACTATAAATGTGAATTTCTACCAGATCCCAATATCCAAATTGGACAAATTTGGGAATGTGGGTAATGATGCATGCAAGTAATACCCATGCACTGTGTCATTATTTATGCATATTAATGAGCTCATTTGCATATTTGCTCCGATTGTCAATTTTTTAATTTTTAGTAATGAGCCAAAGTAGGCATCATGGTAGCAAGTGCAACATTCCTCCTGCTTCATGCATACTATGCTGGCATATGTTCCATTCTGTCTGAGAATTGGCCCCTCCAGGGGGATTTGCAAGTTTTCAGTTGTAATCATTTACTAATTATGTTCAGTTATTTGTGGAAGAGTTGTAACCTCACAATAAGGAAGTGTTCATAAATACTTTGGTGGGGTTGGACCTTTGGACATCAAGTTGTTTTTTTATCCCCTTTTAGGTTCTACAATTTTTTTATCCCTTTCTTATTTTATTATTTTTTTTATCTGCCCTTCATGTCTTCAGACAATATATCAACAAAATATGAGGGCATGTACAAAATGCACATAGCCCTGCAGAGGATGACTAGAGGTGGATTCAGCCCCTGGCCAGTAAAGATAAAAGTGGACAATATTAGAGCCATGACAATGTGCAAGTGGCACAGGGTTGGGTGTGATTCCACTTCCCTTGTAATATTCTGTTGCAATACACATTTTCTCATGTAAACTTGATAGAGACAATTTGAAATATGTGTTTAACAACAAATAATAGTTCTTATAAGTATGGGTAGTCATGTTTAAGACACTGTGACTATCAGCGATCCATTGAAAAGAGTCAAAATACATGTATTTTAAATTTGAAGGAAAGGCTTGAAAGTGAAGGACAAGTCTGTAGAATTCTCATAAGTTATTTTTTCAAATGAAAAATTGACAGAAAGGGAAAAAAAAAACGTGTTCAAAGATATGAATCTCCATTCAATTACGTGTTGTCCGTATGGACACTAATGACTAAAATCTCTGATTTTGTCCTTATTAGATGGCTTTTGGTCTTATAACTTGTAGGGTATGTTAGGATACCTACACTTGTTACAGATTTAGCTGCAAATCACTAACAGTGCCTTTAAGAAGTACAATCTTAATCATGTTATTGTGTAAGGCTTTGTTTTAGGACAGCAGGAAAGTTCAAAACATATATAGAAATCTCCTTGTGTCCATATTTGGTATTTGTAGATGCCACACAAAATATTACAACCACTTGATTTTGATTACATTGGACTCTGGACAGTTCACACCTCACACTATATAGAGGAAAAGTAATCCCTATGTGCCTTTCTTCTATAGCAAATGACACAAACAAAAGTTATTCTAAACTCTTTGATTCATTTGTTTCATCTATTTTAGAATATGGTAGTGGTTTTGGGGGATGTGAGGAATTTTCTTCTATCAATTCTGTTTTTTATAGGGCTGGCAGATTTTTCTTAGGCGTTGGTAAATATACTCCAAATAATGCAATTTTGGGTGATCTTGCTTGGGATACCCCCTTTGTTCGACAGGTGCAGTGTGTAGCTAGGTTGTGGAGTCGGCTCTCAAAGGTGGATAATAACAGAATTCATTAATATTTTCATTCTGTCAACTGAGGAGATTCATAATTTTCAATAATATACAACACTGTCTCTGCATAATCTAAACTTGATATGAGTGTTTCTTTTGAGTGCACAAAATTTATCCAGATACAATTCGGTCGATACCGACGAATAGCATTGCAGTGTACTGCGACACTGACAAGCAGACCATAATCAATATTGCAAGTAGGCTTACTCGCTCATTCAGTCAAAAACCCTCTTCTTGTGAAATCAATACACATGGATTCTTTCATTTCTCACATATGGTGACAATTGAAAACTCCATAAAGTGCAACTTTTGGTTTGGAGTTTTGAAGCATTCTATCTCAGCCATTTTGCATGCTTTTCATCCCCCTGGCTTTATTTAAAAGCAGTAGGGGGATTTTGCAAGGGCGTGCATGTTTGTATGTATGTTCATAGGTATGTCTGTATGTATGTCCTTATGTGCTTACTAGAGTGATGTTAAGTGGGTATTTCTATGTACATGTGACATTAAGAGGTTTTTTTTACTTTAGGTGGGTTTTTCTAGTGACGTAAGTGGGTTTTCTACTAGAGTTACTACGTTACTATTTGTCCTATAACGGAATAAACTGTAATCTAGTATTGAGGTTTAGTCCATAAAAGAGTAGAAAAAAGGATTTTTTAGTTTAGTAACTTTATAGGCTTGCAGCGCAATCCTCTTGGCTAAGAAAATGAGTAGTTTAGTAAAAAAGTGTCTTTTTTAGTAAAAATGTCTAAAAAAGTGTCTTATTTAGTCAAAATTATTTGTTACTATATAGTAACTAAATTTGTTACTATATCTCTAAATGTAAACAAGTGAAAATTTCACTCCCAAAAAGAGTAAAACTCTTTTAAACCACTCAAAAATGAGTGGTTAGAGCGAATTTGCACTCAAAGAGTGAATATCACTCCAAAAAGAGTAAAGGACATCGCCGGATAAGGAATGAAGGACGCCCTCTATAGTTTTCATTTGAACAGATGAATTTGAAACATTCCGCATTATAAAGCGACATGCTCAAAGTTTACCTTTTCGTGGTTTTCAAAAAATTCCACTTTACACAAATTCTCCAAAAGTCGCTTTTATTTAAAATTATAATACAGGCTTCAATGGGTAATTGAAATGTCCAAATATGAACCCTTTCCCCACCAAGAACCACAATGCCGCTTTGCAAGGATGTGTATTATATTAATTAGCAACATATATGTGAGTGGCATTCTGGTTCTTCGGGAAAGACCCCATTTTTGCATTTTTGTTTTCTGGGGAGCCTGAACACTTGGATGGGCACATGTTAACCCAGGGCCGTAGCCAGGGGGGGTGCGGGGGGGGGGGGGGGGGGGGGCGGGGGGGGGGTCGATGTACCCACCCAAATTTCCAAAATTCCAAAAAGGTCTACAAAAATGATGTGTGCGAGCGAAGCGAGCTAGGAAAAAATAGGGGTTTTAGGCTTTTTTTGGTCAAAAAAGGACAATATTTGGGCAAAAAGGTCCACTTTTGCCAAATTTACACCTCCTCTATTGTGAAAAGGTCCACATTTTGGGAAAAAGGTCCACTTTTGGAAAAATCCGCACCCCCAGAAAAAATCCTGGCTACGGGCCTGTGTTAACCGCTGACCATGCAGGTTCTGGGTATCATAAATCATACTAAATGCAGGGGTTGTATTTGCTCAATATACTGGTGAATGATTAAATCTATTGGACTGTGTCATGTGAATTGAGATAGTGAGAGTGAGAGTTAACCTGCTCATGATAAAAATAGCGTGGTCATGGGCCATTAAGATGCTGGCCATTGTGTTGCATAATAGATTGTTGAAGTGAGTAATGTGAATTAAAGACCACTCTGCCATACATCTTTTGTGTGAATCGTAATTGGGTCAAAGTGCTTGTGGGCCAATTTTGTTCATGTTCTTTAAAGACTATCCAACATTGATAGGTAGGGCAGGGAGGGATTAAGTGTTAGAGTTGGTTTAAAGCTTTACATTAAAAGTTTGTACTTTTCAGTGCAATATCTATGGGCCAATTAGGGCTTCATTACAATTAAAAAATTACCACAAGCGTGCCAACTAATTTGACCAAGATTGTCTGAGCAAAGTGAGAGACAACAAATCATCTGAATTTAATTTGTTGATCATAACTTTTTAGCTATGAGTGCAATAACTTCCAAATTTGGATGATATCTTGCTATAGTAGGATTTGTTATTCCTGTCATTAAAAGTTATTGGGGCGTGTAGACGATTCCATTTGTTCTGAGAGGTATGCTTTACTCAATCAATTCAATAGAAATTCAATGTCTTGATACCAGATCAGATTAAGGCCATAATTAAAAAATGTCCTTTTTCTCACAAAGAAAATACAAGGCAAATGCACTGAATAAATTCCAAACACCAAACTTGAAGCATATAAAATAAGAAGCATTCAACATAAAAGAAAATGATACGATTAAGTAATTATTACTCACCAAATATTTCAGTCACTGTCATTGCTGGAAGAGGAGGAATACCCACTATTAGAATCCTTGGCCAACTTTACAACCACATTAAGAATCTAAATATTGCATATGTTATAGATTCTAATAGGAGGCAGGCATTTAGAACAACTGTTCAAAAATTCTTTTAGTATTTTAGGAATAAGGAATATTAGAAAATCTGATACGTGTACATTTATTTGTCTTCTTCCAGAAATGTTTGACATCTTAGTCCAATCATTAATCTAAATACTAAGAGTTTTGGTCTCTCATAATGAACTTCAATAAATATGTGGCCTAATCCTCCTCAATATGAAGTGGTTCACCCAGCCTCAGTGTCTGTGACACTTTATCCATTCTTTGATTGACTCCAAACAAAGGAATCAATAGCATGTCTTGGAATGTATGACAATCTATTCAATTGAATCTGGTATGAAGCCTCTATACATATTTGATACAAAAACGGTTCATAAAATGGGTTAAAGAGACACGAGGAGATTTCCAGGGAGAAGCGCCACCAATTTTTTTACATATTTGGAATGCTTACCAACGTATTAGATCACACCTGAAGTGTCTTTATGTAATAAGATGATGATTTAGTAGTTTCTGTCATGCACAACAGAAAGTCAAAGCATGGTCTTCTATGGGGAACGATTACGATAGCAGGCAAGTTCAAAACAAGGTTTGCGGTTTTCTTTTGCACCTGTTTATCCAATAAACCTTCGAAACGTTCTCGGTAGGTGGTCTACAACCAATCCAGTGAAATTTGAGAGAAATTTGTATCCTAAAAAAATCTGTCACTTTAAAGCATCTTATTCTGTTGAACAAAGTTGAGCATTTCAGCAATTAATACAGCTTTTTAGTTTTGATCTCAACACATCTCCTCCAAATGAACTTGTACCATCAACAATATGCGCAACATATACTGACAGGAATACAAAATCAGACTATAGGAATACCCGGGGGGGGGGGGTGGTCTCAACTTTTTTTGGTAGATGTGTACCTCCCGGATTTCAAAAATTGAGGCTCCAGAGCTGATTTGAGGCCCCAAAAAACTAGGTTTAAAAAAATTTCAAAAAATAAGCTGTGTTTTCCCTAAATTTCCAGCTACTTTATGAGGTTTTTTGAAGAAAATTTTGAAGAATGTGGCTTTGGACATAAAAAGTAGGGTGTCTGGAACTGAAATGGTCCTAAAATGGGGTCTCTGGAACTGAAAAAGAGCCTGAAAATGAGGGTCTTATAGGCGGCACATACCCATACTTCATCCCAATGTGAGAACCCCCCCTGTAGGAATAATGTATTTATGCTCTCAAACTATAACAAAGATTTTACTTGTCCATTTAGTGACTGGGCAATCAAAATGCTAATGGCACCATTGTGGGCCTGTATATTAAAGGGCCATGGTCCAATCTCTAATAGCCTCATCCCCAGGGACCCCCGATTTTTACCAGAAAAAAGCCACTATTTTTCTCATTTACACTGTGAAATCTTAGGGCTAAAGGATGTTTGGTTTGAATGTTATGAGCGAAAATATGCTCCATTTTGGTTGACCAATATTAATTTTACACAGTACTCTATGGGTATTACAAAATCATGTGTATAGCGGTTATATCAAAATGGGTTGAAATATCAGTGCAAAACTTTACAGATGGGGGTTCTGAGTGAAGGCCATTCTACCAAGATGAAAATTTTATAGACTTAAATCAGGTCATCCTCCTTTAAGATAGCAGATATGAACAAGAAACAGATGAAAACTCCACAGCCATAAGGGAGAGGTGGGTGGGTTTTCAAAAACAATGCATGAACAGAAAGACAACCTGGTAACCAGTCCTCTGCCTGAGATAAACTCACTTATGCTTCTAAACGCTTCGCTGCAGCATAAGTGTCACTTATGATCGAGTGAGGGTGAATGTGCTTAAGAAACTATCTTTAATAAGGTCATTAGGTAACAGATTGTTTTCAAACTGGTACGTAAAACAAGCAAGTTAAAGCTTGTAGATGTCATGAATCTTTGATGTATTCATAGATGAAAATAATGGGCCAGTGTGGGCCAGCCACATGGAATTTGTTTATGTTCTAATAACCCTTTTCTGAAAAAAAGGGAATCCAGGCCAGCATTGTAACTTTATGTTAAGGGGTGGTCGCCTCCTCCATAATTGTGTTTTTTAGAAATGTCTTTTGTGATTGTTAATGTATATGATTTTTTATATTATGAAAATAAAGTTGATTCTTGATTTTGAACAAAAGAACTTGAATTCCACCTGATTTAAGAAATATATTAAATCTTCACAATGACAATTGATAAAACTATTATATCGATGAACAAACGTTCAAGAAAGATCATCATTAACAATGGATGTCATAAAGTATTAAAGCACATTTATATCTGATCAGCAATAGACACAACTAGTGTAGTAAGAAAAGTTGTTAACCATAATGAAGGAATTCATTAGTAAAGAAAACAATGAAAAAATCAACCCCGGAAAAAAATGTACTTAAAGTGACAGGAGGAGATTTTTTTAGGATACAAATTTCTCTCAAATTGCACAGGATCGATTGTACAAGAACGTTCCGAAGGTTTATTGGACAAACAAGTACAGAAGAAAATAGCAAACCTTTTTTGAACTTGCCTGACTATCGTAATTGTCCCCATAGAACACCGTGCTTTGACTTTCTGTTGTGCACGACAGAAAGTACTAAATCATCATATTATTACATAAAGACGGCGTATTCGGCTAATTCACTTCAGGTGTGATCTAATACATTGGAAAGCATTCCAAATATGCAAAAAACCTGGGTTCGACAAAAAATTGGGGGCGCTTCTTTCTGGAAATCTCCTCATGTCTCTTTAAAGGCTGACTCAGAGATTTCCCGATGTGGTCGCACTCAATTTTCAAACAAATCGTTATTTTTGGCATATACATAATGTTTGTCCATATACTAATCACTGTTTTAAATAACTAACTCAAATCGAAGTCCTTCATAAAATCACAACTTTGTTATAAAATTCCGGATCCGGAATTTTCGTTATACACAGTATCCTATGGCATTGTTATGCTGTGCATAATGTTTACTGCATGAAAATGGAAAACCTGATTCATCTCTAACTTTGGAATTAAAGCAATAATGGCACATTTTTTGAAGAGCGCCCCCAATTTTCGAAATTTTATATTTTGGCAGAGTTACATTGGTGATTGTCTAGGAAACTATACCTGCGAACGAGAATGCTAAAATGTGTATTTATCATAAAACAAGCGATTTTGTAATAAGAATTTGGATCCCAGATTGGACTTAACGGCAGAGCTGAAAATGCTACGTTTATGTCCGTCCATGATGAAATAGTGCCACCTCGAGAAAATAACCTCTAACTTGATTTGCCTGAACCAATAAAACAACTAATGGATGAGCGTAGACATGTACATGCGCTATTTCCCGGCTATTTCACATTGGAAGGCCGTTTCCAGCAGTCGTTGAATTATTATCGGGATCCCGATAATAATATTCTAATTACAAAATTCCTTCATTTGTGAGACACAGACTTTTTCGAGCTTAACCATTCACAGGCATGGTTTACTAGCCAGTTACCAATGCAACCGTGTAAAAATCTCAATTTTTTTGAAAAATTAGGGGTGCTCTTCAAAAAAATGTGCTAATATTGCTTTAAGCATTTTAGGTGAATATCTTTAGTTGTGGATTACCATTTTTAATTACTACACCAACAAATTATATTTCAAAATCTCTGAGTCAGATTTTATCCGGGATTCAAACCCCTTTAGGTACTGTACCGCAGAGCGCAACACAGCTCTAACATTTGAGCTAACCAGGCAATCTGATTTTCAGCATTGATTTCTTATATTGTATAGTAATTTATTCCATCTCCAAAGTACTCTTTTTTGTTGCTCTAATGTTGCTAGAAATTGCAGAATAATGTACATTACATCGGTCTGAATCTGGTACTTTCCTCGTGGTAACATGCCAGTGAATGTTTGATCTTAACACTATGGCCCGTATTCTCAAACGATGTTTAACACTATCATTGTTTAAATTGCAATTTAAAATGCCTGCTAAAATAAGCACAATTCTCAAACCTATTGTTAACTTTAAATGCTGTTTAAATTTTAGCCGAACATCGTTAAACATGTCTAAAACATTGTTAAACTTAAACTTGGTTCGAGGGTAATTTAAAGAGTGTCCATGCTTTCGTCAAGTGTCTGATATGCGATACTTGGTTACCTTTCTTACCTTTCTTTTCCGAGTTCTCAGTTGATTTTTTTCTTGTTCATTTTTATAATAATAATAATATTGATTTATAACGAACCGTTTTTTCCTTTGCTTCTATTTTTATGCTTGTGTGTATCTGCTATCAGAAGGCCTACATTTATAGATAGTATTGACTGATAGCAATTACAGCACAGCAACATACAATAGTTTTAAATAGGTCCGGTGTTTTTTCTCCATTGCTGAATAAATTCTAAAGTTCCTTGCATAGCGTGACATTCTTGAAATTTTTACTTGCAGACTTCCAACTTAGCATTTATAACTACGGGAGCCATTATCTGACCTATAAATATTGTTTATGCACACATAATATGATAGGCAAAGATAAATCACAGTTTGGTGGATGATATTTATGGCATTTAAATATCGTGGTTAGATAAACGACTTGTTAAATTATTTATCGTGCATTTTTTTAAAACTGCATTTAGCTAACCACAGTTTAGGCCTAACCACCGTTTATTTTAAACATCATTCGAGAATACAGCCCCTTGTCTCTGTTTTATGTTATATTGGTGATCCAGTTTTCCTACAATCATGTTTACTTACATTTATGTAATATTTCTTTCCTTATATTCATCTTGGATTACATCTGCCAATGGAATCACACAGAGGTAAGCACATCCATGATTTGAAGCAATTAAGATTCCTTTAGGCTATTTTCTATAGATAAGAAATGTCTTGTTAACCCTGGTCAACCATAGGTTCAACTGTGGTGCCATTTCTCAAACCTATGGTTGAACATTGTTAAAGCACAGTTGGCCATGGTCAAGCACAGTTCTCCCATGGTTGACCATGGTGAACCATGCTACAATCTTGTTCAAAATTGTTGGAACACTTTGTGCAGATTTGGTTCCCGCCCCCTCAATTCAATGTTGCATGAGCACCACACACTTGGGCAATCTCGCTCCATATTATTTTCAACACTGACTTGGGAGGGGTAAAGAAAGTTATTTTTACAATGCGTTTCAAGCCTGTATCTCTTGCATAGCTGCCAATATTAACAAGTGTTCCAAGGACTTATGAACAAGATTGTAGCATGGTTGACATTTTGCCTGGGCAGACACTCGATTTTGGTACCACTGGATAGCCATGCATGGTCCTATCCTTTTGCCAATGAATTCAAAGTACACATTTTGCAAAGTCTCTGTCTGATTATTACACTATTTACATGTATTAGCATTTAATGTATGAGATGATAACCTTATTAAAGGCTAACTCAGATTTCCTGATGAGGGCGCACTCATTTTTCAAAGAAATCACATTTTTTTGCATATCCATAATGCTTGTCCATATTTCACACAGTGATTAGTATAACTAAGCTCAAATCGAAGTCCTTCATATAGAAAATCACATCTTTGTTATAAAATTCCAGATCCAGAATTTTCGTTATACACGGTATTCTATGGCACTGTTATACTGTGCATAATTAAGCATTTTTAGTCTAGCAGATTACATGGGTCCCCATGCACCCCCTTAAAACTAAATTCTAGCATGATTTTTATAATCTCTACAACATCTACTTAAAGGTGTAACAAGATATTTCACATATCAGGTGTCCCTAAAAAAATCAAAAGTACTGATTTTTGCCCTGATGTAAAGCTTTCCATCAAATATATCCCTATCTGAAAGGATTAAGCTGAGAAATGATTCTTTGGTACAAAAATTGTGAAATTTCTAATTTTGTATAGGAGCAAATATGAAATTCAGCTTATGTTTTATATTTAAATATAAGCAAAACAAAATCGCCCCTTTTCTCTCTCTCTTTCAAGACATTTCCGTGGCCAAATACAAGGTAAGAAATCTATTGAGTGTCTAATCTATATGAAATTACTATTATGACAAAATATTTGGGTGCCTCAAAATCTCTCGTTGCACCTTTAAAGAATTTTGATGTTACCAAAATCAAATATTGTCCCATGGGTCCATTTGGCAGCCATCTTGGATCTAAAGAGATCAGTCATATAAAATGGTTTGATTTAGTTGAAAATATCTCAAATAATTTGTCTCATCATAAGGAATCAGAACATATATACTTTGGCACATTTGTGATATTCAGTTAGGATATGGGCAAAAAATGTGTAAAGGTCAATGCACTTTTGATTGGTACAGGGGCCAAACATTCAAAGTGGCATGGATTTGACAAATTTGGGGTCAACTGTAGGCATGAGCCTGAGCAAGTCCAGCAAGAAAGTCTAGTTTGCACTATATAGGACGTTTAGTTAAGTGGTAAATTGGTGTAAAGTTAGTTCTTATCAAATTGCATTGTTTTGAATTACTAAAGCCTTATTAAAGGAGAAACTGGACAACATTTGAAAAATAGTGCGCCCTCAAGATTTTTCCAAAATAGATATTTCTGCCTGGTTGTAAAAGGCTTTTATATACAAAAGCCCTCACCTCACCCGAAATGATTAAGAACAAGATCAGTTCCTTATGGGTAAACAGAGACTTTATTATTTCACGTCGCCGGCGACGTAAATTCAGCAGACGACGAAAATGGCGTTTAACACAAGAAACACGCACGCCGTATGCATGTTTCCCACGTTATGCACACTGTTTGATGGTCTATAACCTTTGTGGTTAATATCAGTGATACGAGTCAAAAATATTCATGTAATATAAACATTTGTTGATAAAGTTATGGAAAACTAAAAGTTGGCCTACAAATTACCTACCTGGATGTCTTTATCCCCATATCAATGGTCCTATCTGTTTTGGGGACGGTTATTTTTATTGTGTAAAAATATATCTCTGTTCTTCCAATGGCCTGACTATCTTGAAGAGCAAATGAAGGAAATTCATATTTTGTGAAAATGTGCCAGTGCCGATTAACCAGAGTATTGAATTCAACAGACCATGTGCCTCTTGAGCTAATTTTTAAACTGAGATAATTGTTAATATGGAAATGTATTCATAACTTGAGTGTTTATAAAACCATTGTTCATCTCTTGACAACACCACCATAGACCAAAACACCATAGACTATCAGGTTTACTTTGAGGTCCCACATACACATATTCGCTCAAGGCATTCAACAATTTTGTAAACCAATAAGGGAATCGGCCAAGAGGACCAATATCATCTGCATACATTAACATGAATATCAACATTATCAATTTGGATACCCCGAATAGTATGTTATTAAAGTGGTCGATCAGAACCATTAGGGTATGGGCCCTGCCCTTCTGTGCTGTCGATTTGTAATCCCTATCACGGGAGTAGAGCAAAACAAGCGGTAATGCATAATAAATATTTAAAAGCATGACTATCTTTCATTGTTAAGTTGAAAGAGACAAGGATATTTCCAGAATGAAGTGCCCTCCTTTTTTAAACCATTTTTTGGCATATTTGGAATGCTTTCCAGTGTATTAGATTACACCTGAAGTGAATAAGCCAAATTACACCATCTTATGTCATAAGATAATTGATGTTTAGGATTTTCTGGCGTGACACGAAAGAAAATCGTATGGACGATATTTAAAGGTGCGTTGTAATGTTCCGATTGTGTTTGGGATCCCTTGATTTACCCGGACGTAGTACGATTTTGATTATCAGATAAAAGGCCGTATTTTATCATTGTCGTCCTGAAATATGAGCCCTCAAGTCCATTTAATTCCCAGATATGAACGAAAAACCACCGTTTTAGTGGTTAACCATCAATATTAGCACAGTATTGAATAGGGTTTACAATATGCATTATTGCTTTACCACTCAAAACCGCAAGTTTGTTTCCCACGGTACTTGATGGGGCATATGTTGCAAGTGCCAAGCTTTCATATCAAGAAGAAAACACAATAGATATGGATCGGAACAAGCACCTTTAAAGACACTATCAGTGATTGAAAAATATTTGAAATTTGCAGGATAGCTTCAAAGTGAAGGATAGTCTATGAATTCTCAATAAGTTACTTTTTAAGCTGGTGTGTAGAATTGAAAGAAAAGGAAGTGAAAACGGCAGTGTGCCAAGACGATTATCCATTCAATTACGTGTTGTAGTAAGTGTCCGTTCGGACAGTAATGACTAAAATCTCCGATTCTGTCCTTATTAGGTTGCTTCTGGTTTAATCATTTGCAGGGTATGTTGTTAGGATACCTGTACTGTTACGTACATGCTAAAATCGATTTTGAATGATTTTTTCGATTTGCTGATTTAGCAAATCACTGATAGTGTCTTTAAATGATAGCAGCCAAGTTCAAAACAAGCACTGGGGGGGGTTGGGGCACTCGAAATAATACTTGTAAGCACCAGCGTGAAAGAAAATGCGGATTTAGGGTGCTTTTGAAAGGCATAAAACGAGGATCCGCGTTTCCGAGTTATAGGCTAAAAACAGCAAAAATCAATTTTTTAAAAAGGGCAATTTCAGTTGGTACAGGGGTCAATTTTAAAGTTGATCCGAATTTGGATAAAAAAATGGTCAAAATTATTGGTGGAGTTCATAGGATTAAAAATAAGGCATAGTTTGAGTGCTTCAATGCTTAGTTACTGTAGGGGGCAAAGAAGTTCAGCGTCATTGATTCAATTCGTGCATTCACAGAAATATCAAATCACTGACATACCCTTATAATAAGTTGGGGATCTCATTGCTTTGGTGGCTGCCATGCATTTAAATGGGAATCCATAGATAAGGAAAACTGACTTCTTGATTCAAAAGACTGTAGCCTGGTCTATTCTTAAATGATTGGACTTATCTTGCAGCAAATGAAGAAAATGTCCCCATTGTGTTTCTGTATTAACATGGTGATTAACAAGCTGAGTGTTGTATTTAGTTGCATTATACTCGGTGTTCACCTGAAGGATTTAATCTTGCTCAATACAGCTCTATCAGATCAGTGGATGGACGGAGGAATTACAACCTACGCAAGATGCGCACAGTGTTCTGTTACAATTTCAGGAGTTAAGGCATCTGCAGAATATGGAAACCACATATTGAAGCCAATATGGACTTGGTTAATAGCTCAGGGTGAGTTCACTATATGTGAAGAGTAAGAGGTCAAGGTTACACCTTTGTAGTAAATGATTAAAAAAAAATGTTTGCCAGAAGAAAAACTGGATAAAAGCTTGTTCATATCAGAGGTCGGTCGTGGCGTACGGAGGCAGTCGATTCAGAGGGGTCAAAATTTCCAAGTCAGTCCGACAGAGGGGGCAAAATTCGTAAGTCGTCACGGTGATTTGCTCCAATTAAGTCTGAATCTGATGAAATGCGCACGTAGCGCGCAAAAATTGCCGATGTACTTTAATTTCGCCAAATTTGGCCTGAAATTGTTGATAATTCCCTGACAAAAAAGAGGAATAAAAATGCACATTTTGGCCCCTATCGTCCCACTTTTCGAGCAGAGGGGGCAACTTGCCCCCCCCCTGTTCCCCGGTCGGTACAAAAACCACTGGGTCTGTGCATATATCACAACACAGAGAAATCTCTCATGGAGATCTAGGCTTGTTACAATGCAGAGGTTCTTGGTTTTAGACAATTTATCAATGAAATAAAAACCAACAAGAAATGATGTACACTTATACCAATAGACCAGCTAGTCTGTTGTGACAATGAGCGACCTGGGTCACTAGTGACCCACCCTAACTTCGTCAGACTTGTACGGCATAAAACTGCTAATTCCTGCAGTTTATTCCGTAAGTGCGATCAGGTGGGTCACTAATGACCCAGGGTCGCTATTGTCACAACCCCAGCAGTCCTTTGCCAGTTGGTCATGAGGTGGCACAGAGGACAGGTCAAGCTCACACCAAAAAAACCAACTCGGCCCCTAAACTCTTACCAATCAGCCCAAAACATGCACACCAGTAACAGGGCCTTCTCTTTTGTCTTGGAATTAGTCATGCATTGCCTGAATGAAGGTTTCTCTATCTAAGAAACTTAAATCAAAATTCCTTAAAACGGAAAGGGCGAGTCAAGGGAAATATCCATGTAAAAGGTATGGAAGGGATACAAATAATATGACATTTTGTGGGAATTTTTGCAAGTTGACTTATGTGACTTTTGCACATACTTAGCCGAGGCATACATTAACGTAAATATTTAACACAGAGTGAATCAGGGCTTCATATCCCTCTTACATTTAGATTTTTAAAGGGAAAATGTGACAAATCAACATACTATAGAACATACTACACCTTATTCTGGAAAACAATCAACGCTATGCTTACCCACACACAAGATTGACCACTGCAGAACTCACATTATTACCATCAGAACTGGAAGAACAATTCCGGATATTTCGCATGCCAACGGACGTAAAGTATTTTACAGAGTCGGCCCCGTATCCACATGATCAATAACATTTGTTTAAAAATATTATAAAGCATTCACACATGTAAAGCTCCCACGTTCGGCAACATTGTCACCCAATTTTACTTCTGTCCAACCCAAAGACTTGCAAAGAAGGGTGCATTGCAATCTATCTATACGATCTAAAATGAGATCAAAGGCACACGGCATCTAGGTAAAGGTCACACACGGGGGGAAATGCACTATTGCTACTAAAAATGAGATGTGTCTGTCCGCCTAATGCGTTTTGACGCACTTTAACCTATGGAGCTGATGTTTGGCATACCGGTAGAAAACAACGCCCTGAGGTTTATTATCATGTTTCAGGGTGACCCCCCCCCAAAAAAACACCAAAAAGTCAGCTGCATATGGAGGTCATAGTTGCATAAAATGTTAAATGCCATGGCTAAATATAATAGTAGATGAGTTCGTATGTTCAGTCATGATCAAGCAACAGTACTACGCATGCAGCAAAAAATTTAAGAACCTCATTAAAGGTGGCTGACCCAATCAAAATCCGACCATTCATGTTTCCTCTAAGCCTCCCTTACATAAAAGCAATTAATCAGTCCAACCGTTTGGCATATAGGAAAGATTTTTCTATTTGAAACGTGTTTATTCATAACAACAAAATGAAAACATTCTTAAAGAGACATGAGGAGATTTCCCGAAAGAAGCGCCCCAATTTTTCTCGAACCCCGTTTTTTTACATATTTGAAATGCTTACCAATGTATTAGATAGCACGTGAAGTGAATAAGCCGATACGCCGTCTTTATGTAATAAGATGATGATTTGGTAGTTTCTGTCGTGCACGACAGAAAGTCAAAGCATGGTTTTCTATAGGGAACAATTACGAGAGCAGGCAAGATCAAAACAAGGTTTGCGGTTTTATTTGCAACATTTTGAAACTCAATTTAAAAAAAAAGCTACTATTTTTTCTATTTAACTGTGAAATATTGGGGCAAAAGAATATTTGGTGTGGAAGTTATGAGCGAAAAGTGCCCATTTTGGTCGCCAATATAATTGTACATAGTACTTATGGGGCTTCCAAAATCAAGTTTTTAGTTCTCACAGCTAATGGATTGAAGAGGGCGGGGGGGGACTAAGTGGGGGGGGGGTTTTTCTTTTTTGTTTTGTTTTAAAGTGCCAACGTTACAGTGGGGTTTTGGGGTGAAGGCGATACTATCAAGATGAAAACTTGATAGCCTTATATCCTTGAGATCCTTTAAGCATTCGTTAATTCAATGCCACTCATCACGATTTAAGACGCTGTAACCCGCAAATCACTGTAATAAAATACAAATAAAAATATTCATTGACAAACATTTACTAATTTCATAATTTTCGTCAATATTCAGTTTTAAGTGTAAGCTAAATGGCGATGTCTAGTTGGGATTCTTGCCGCGCTACCATGTTGCCTGGTACGCCCTCTATAAGTCATGTTTTATTTTTAGATGTTACCACGTCGTGTTCTTATTTCAAAACGCTTCAGACGGAAGCATGTGGACGTGTGATCGCTTGTATTTTACGCTTTTGAACATTAATATCTTTTTTAAATGTAAGTTTCATGTTTCGCTGGGCCTATCTTATTGAGTACAATCCATATGACGAAATTGCACAAAATTTCAATAAAAAACTATCATCATGTAGATTTTAGAGGATATTAACGGCACGAATATTTTCTGAAACACTGCTATTGAAAAGTAAGGTCAAAACCCAAGCGAATAGAGCGGGTAGCCCGTGGCTACCCTCGCCCAAAAAGGAGAAATGGGGTGGAGAGAGAGAGCATAGGCTTGAGCCCCAAAGCCCCATGCTGTACACACAGCTGGCTTAGGTGTGGTGAAACATGATGGCAATCAAGCAGTGAAGCAGATATTTAAAGTGAGTGCTTGCTTTGGTTGTGTTTTGAGAAAGAAGTTTTACATCTTGTGGGTATATTAAACATGAAAAACATCCACATCATGAAGGTCTAGGATTTGAACCTTGGTTAACTGGTCCATTAGAGCATCGGTAGAGTGCTACTGGAGACATCTCCCATACCAAGGTAAAAAGCTGCATTGTTTCAACTTCCCGAACACATTTTGTTTGCTAATTATAAAACAGTTTAAACATTGTAAGTGGTTCACTTTATAATCCTTATATCAAAATATAGGTGGGTTAAAGTAAAACTTAGTTGATATGTTCTTAGTTGGTTTAATGTAAAGTGTTCATGGAGAACTCAATATCAAGTGGTGAAATTTGAGAGAAAATAGGAAATTAAACAAAGTGTTTATATGATGATGGGAAAGATCAGTCGTAAAAGTAAAAAAATAGTTGTATGGGTAGGTTTAGTTTGAACCAAAAGGTCAAGTGTTCATGGAGAGGTAACATATGAAGCAACATGGGGGTGTGTGCAGGAGGGGTATCCACCTTCCCCGGGGTGGGTTACTTAGTGGAAAAGGGTAGGTACATATGTGCCGCCGATATGGGTCACATTTTCACCCCTTACTATAACAATGGGGCATTTTTCCCACCAAGCTACTATATTGATGGGTCATTTTATGAGGTCATTGCTACTATATAAATTTCTCAATTTTTGGTCGCAATTTACTATGAAAATGGGTAATTTTTTCTGATATTCGGTAAAATCCCCCCCAAAATGGTTGATTTTTCCAATTTTCGGAAAAGTTACTATGAAAATGGGCCAATTTTGCTAAGATTACTATGAAAATGGTTCGAGGACCCCCCCCCGGCCACCTTCCATGCACACACCTTATTTAGTTTGCAAGACATTTTCTAATGAATTGTTGATGCACCCAATTTAAATTTGCAAGTTAGTTAATAAAACAGTTAAAGGCTGACTCAGATTTCCCAAAGAAAGTGCCCTCAATTTCAAAGAAAGTGTATTTTATGCATATACAGAATACTTGTCCATATACTGATCACTGTGTGAAATAGCTAAACTCAAATTGAAGTCCTTCATATAGAAAATCACAACATTGTTATAAAATTCCAGATTCAGAATTTTTGTTATACACAATATCCTCTGGTACTGTTATACTGTTAAGCAGAAAAATCTGATTCATATCTAACTTTGGAAAAGCACTGTAGGTGACTATCTTTAGTTGTAGTTGACTATTTTGATTAATACACACACACACACACACACACAAATGTATTTCAAAATCTGAGATTGCCTTTAAATACTAATTCAGGTTAATTTTGGAATGAAGCACATGAAAGTGTTGCACCATGGAGCTAGAAATAGAAGGAGTGTGGACCCTGGCACTCTAATCCGGTGAAGTGGTACTTGAGCCGGTTAAGCTTTTGTTAAGGTCGACGATCTTGAATGCGAAGGCCACTTGAACACGGCTTTTATGTACATGATGGTTATGCGCCTCTTCCACGCTTGAGCACTCATCACTCCAAAATATTTGACATCGTGCCGTGACCTTTCACTTGGTGAACCGGAAGCCCGGTAGAAGAGACAGGTTTTTGGTCACTCGCTGTAGCAACAGAAACTTCCGGCATCCATTTTCAAAGTGTCCATGTTTCCCTGATAAAATTACGCGAAAACCCGATCGAATTTGGACATTTTATTCACAAGTTACGGTGATCTAATGACCGGCAGTTGTTCAGTTATTATGGAATATAGCAATATTTCATACCATAATTATGGCATTTTGCGGGGGTGCACGGGGGTTTAGAGTAAATGGAGAATGATCGCAAACAGTTTCCCCATGTGATGGTATATTATTCACAATGTGCAGAATTGTGCGATTTTCTCAGGAAACAAAATAAAATCACCGGAAGTAGTTCATATTTAGGAATAATTTGGGCTTCTAAGACTAATGGCAAGTTTGTATTATGACATTATTTACATGTAAAACTAACATTAGCACTCTTGTTTGGGCTAGGAAGGCATTGATTTATGTATCTATCGTGGTATAGCTCTATATGTATGATCGGAAATTGGGCTAGAAATGCTATGTTTTGAAATGACTTGTCACATGTCGGTTCCGTGAGCAATACCAATGTGGTGGTGACATGATCACTGAACGGCGAAGCTTCGAATCTCAGCTTTGAAAAATCGATAATGCTCCTTTCATCGCTGGTTGCTCATAACCATCATGTTACAATAGAGGCAAGGCTGGTCCACACTCCTTTTATTTATAGCTCCATGGTTGCACAGAGACATCCAAATTTATTGCTCCATACTTTTGGTAAATAGAAATACACAGCTAATAATAATCATGGACAGAAAATAGGTACATGCAATTGTACCTAATTTGTACTTATGTTTGCAAAGTACATTCTGAGAATATTTATAGTAGATTTCCAAATTAGTGAGACTCCATACATAAATCCATAGGGGTGATGGTTCAATCCCCAGCCATGTGGAGACTAGGCCTTTGTTGCCATTACAAAACATATTGTGTCCATGGTATAAAGTTACTTTACAGAATCGGCTTACTGGAAACTGGTGCATTCAGTCAGGGACTTGTCAATCCGCTCTTGTGCTAATCTCATTATACCAGGTTTGGCCACTTTTTATGGCAAAATAACAAAATAACAAGCATGCATAACAAAAATATATTTAAAATGCATTATTTCTCCAGTACTGTGATAAAGAATGATAATTTGTAGTGTCAAAGGTAAGTTATGTTCAAATAACAACATTAAGGGAAAATTGTTGGTGTTTCATTATGATACTTCAGATGAAACATCCAAGCTATCTTAGATGTGATAAAAGTATTTATGTCAACATTTATTTACTAGCTACATTACTATACAGTATGAGTACCAGAAACTTTTCTACCTGTGGCAATTAACATATTTCCTTACCATCTCGCGGTGGAAGGGACAGACATAAAACTTTTAATGAGGTTCACTTATTTTGAAATCTAGATCGTTATAAATTGTGCCAAGAAATATAGCGGATCCAGAAGGAAAAGGCAGGGGGCAAAAAAGGAAGAGTTAAATACGTGAGGTATTGGCAAACAGACTTATCCATTAGAACTCTTGATTGAAGTAGGATTATTGTTGATTAAGTGGGCAGTATAACAAAATGCTAGCTACAATAATGGTAAAGAGTAACCACACACTTTTAAACTTGCTTTGCCCCTGCTTTTCCGTATTTGGATCGCCCATACCTGAAATATATACTTTTCCTTAGAGTAACCAGGAGCCGCTACTTTGTAGTCATAAATGTAACTACAAAGTAAGTAATTGATTTTAAAATATACATAAAAGATACCTTTGGAACTTTGAATTAACTATATAGATGCGAGTACCTAAAAGATACTGTTCATGAAAGGTTGTACTTAAAATGTATCCTTTGGGTGGTGTTTTCCTCATCTCATAAGTACCTGAAATTGCCTTTGGGATACTGATACTGTGGAAATAGTACAAGTTAAAATCCAAGTCTTGTAGAAAATAACAACTTTGTTATCCAAAATTCCAGATCCAGAACTTACAATATCCTATGGCCCAGTCATCTAACATAATGTTTACAGCAGTAACAAAATCTGATTCATTCGACTCCCCTGAGCATTTTAAAAGTGACTAATCTTTAGTCTAGTTGACCATTTTTAGTTAATACACACAAAATATATATATTTCAAATTCTCTGAGCCTGCCTTTATTGATAGTTAAGGTCATTTTGGAATGAAGCACATCAAAGGTTGACACAAAAGACATCCAACTTTCCTGCTTTTGGTAAATAGAAATACACCAAGATGAATTAATATAGTAATAAAATTAAGAGCTGTGGCATAAGAATCTTGGAATCAACAATAAAAATATAGGAAACATCAATAATGAGACCTAAACAAAGGTCAGGTGTTGTCATATTTTGTAAATAGCTGCTTGCTTTGGCAAAATTTTGGAACAAGTGGTAGGAGGTTTTGTCACTCACATGAGTTGATCAAGTGTGTGTTTGAATTTTTGGTCAGCATGTACAGTGTCTATAGGGTCTGGGAGAATCCACATTATAATTGCAATTGTCAGCAATGATTTGCATTTTCATTACACTGATAAATCAGGATTTTGTTGCTGCTGAAAAGGGCCAAATCCTGTAAATATGCACCCAAAATGTCTGCTTAGATATCGAGGGTTGACAATCCGAAAGCCTTAACTCAAAAATACTGCTTAGAAATGTGATGTTAATATTTGATACTAAAGCAAATCTATCATTACTCAAAATGAAAACAGCTCGCTCATCATGGTACTGGTTGAGCACCATTATATAAAACTTTAGTAAACAAAGAACAATTTTTCTTATGGAAAGGTAGAAAGGAAAGAATTCTTTAATATTCTTAAGTGCTGAGTTACGTCTTCTGACGGTAACTAAAAACGGTAATCTGTGAGTTACCTCTTCAATCATGCCTATGATGAAACTGATATTCCAATCAGAGTTTAGCATGTCAATCCTTTGGAATGTTTTAAAAGAAATCATAAATATAAGTGGGATAGGGAGCTAAAAAGACTGTTGCAATTCTGGCAATGGTGCAAGCTATGAAGCCTTAACTCATTGTTTGGCCAAGTACAGTTACCATCGAAAGGTCGTAACTCAGAGTTTAAGGCTTTCTGTTAGTAAACATAGTGTGCACCATTGAGATGTGGTTAAAGTGTATTTTGCTTTATAGGCAAAGGGAAGTAGAATTGAGTTAAGGCTTCATGGTTTCAGAATCTGTAGGTGTTAATGATTTTTTGGGTACCAAAACCTCAAAAAGTGAGTTACGTCCTTCTGTTTGTCAACCCTCGATATATGTCTTAAGTTGCCTAAGATTAAGTAATAAATAGTATTCAATCATGAAGACAAAAAGACATCTCCCAACCTTTGACTCCATTACGGCACAGGCTTTAAAAAATCCAAAATACTAAGATAAAAGTGAACAAGCGTGGAAATTGCATCAATGCTATTGCACAACCTTTAAGTTGCAAATAAAAGTAAGACTAAAAGTTACTGTTAAAGGCCACCAGAGATTTACTGAGCAGGGCACCCTCATTTTTCAACAAATTGTGTTTTTGGTGTACATATGCAGAGCTGCACTCTCGCCGGTTGTCCGGGAGAACTCCCCGAATTGACTTACTGCTCCCGGTCTCCCGATTTAGCGCCGGAATCTCCCGGATTTTCTACCTCTAAAGAGTATTTTTACTCGGAAAGTACTTCCTATTGTCGGTATTTTTTGCGTCATTTTTTAACCAAATACGAAAAAGTACAAGTCGGCATTTATACAGCCCCACTATGTTGAAAATAACCCAAAATGCCGACATTCGGGAAGTACTTTCCGAGTAACAAAACGGAAAATGATCGCGATTGAATAAAATAAAACATAATATAACAATTAGAAGATAAGTAACACAACGTTAGGGAGAAAGGATATAATAGTCTTTACCAAGTGAAATTAAGACACCAATTATATAAAGTCTACAAAGTTTGTTCACTGGGTTTCAGACAATGGGGGCGGAGAAATGAGGGGAAGTAAGTTCTGGTTTTTGATCGAGATCGAAGATGGGTCCAAATCCGGTTGTTGTCTTATAGACAGAGAGTTCTGATCTACAATCAGGATCTACCCATCCAAGCGTAGGGTGTGCTGTTACCTCATCTTTCGTGGAGTCCCACACAGGCCAGGTAACGGGGCGTGGAGGCGGGGTCTGGAAGGGGGAAACAAGTAACTCCAGTGGTGCCAAGGGATAGGCCTACAAGATAATGAACCTGTGTGATTTACTGTTTGCCTTTTTTTGATTATTGCTTCCATCATGGCTCTTAAATGCAAAAGGTGTGAGGTTATAATTATTTTAAGTCCTGGCCGTGGGAACTTTGTGTCCCCACTGACAGTTTCCCACATTGGGGCTGTCAGACGGCGGATCCCTGTCATTTTTTTTGGGAATCTTTATTTTAAAGAGCTCTATTTCATGATGCAGTCCATAGGTTTGTAGGTGGGCCTCCGTTTCCAAGTTATGAGCCTTTAATTTGCTTTTTTACTTTCCGCCTTTTCATGTCATTTTGAAAAAATCCAAATGCAAACTAAGTTCCTACTGACAGTTTCATTAAATGGGGGGAAGCTTTCAATTGATCTTTCAGGACAACAAATCCATTGGCTATATATTCATCTTGAGGACCTACATATAGGTTGTTACACTGTGAAACGCTCGTAAAAAAAAATCTCCTGATTCTAACAACTCTCCCTGATTCCAAGATCATCGCCCTGATTCCAAGATCTTAATGGTTTGGCAGCTCTGAGAATGCTTGTCCATATACTAATCACTGTGTGAAATGCAGTAATCGAAGTCCTTCAGAATAAAATCACTGACTTTTGTATGAAGTTTCCTATCGGGAATTTTTTTTTACACAGTATCCTAGGCACTGTCATACTATACTCAAAGTTTTCCTGCATGAAAACGAAAATTTTATTCATCTCGAACTTTTGGGAATGCAGCATTTTAGGTGACTATCTTTAGTTCTCCGCGGCTATTTCCAATTAATACTCTCAGAAAATTAATATTTTGAATCCTGAGGTCAGCCTTTAAGTCTTTTGTGTCACCTGCCCTAAGGCATGAAGACACTATGATCACTTTTTCCCCTGATGTTGTTGATGTCTGTTGTTGTTGAATGTGAACAAGGGTTAACATTTGAACTGTAAAATCCACCATACTTTTGATGATTTAAACCATCTTGTGTCACAGTGCAACATGGACATCCTCCATTTTTTTTTTATGAGGGTGCAAGATCACATATACCAGGTCAAAGGTTCCATGTGAGTTTAAAAGTTATAAAGAGATTGCTGAAATGTAAATTGACCTCAATTTGAAAAGTTGAAGTTCAATTTGGAACAAAACTTGGTTTTAACGGGATTTAACATGCAAACCCTCATTTGTTTATCGAGATCAAAGGTCACAAGCATAGGTCAAAGGTCTGTTAGGCTTATTCATTCACAAACCGCGACGGTAGGCGACCCAACGTCCGAGGACCGATGTATTGTGTGGTGGTAGTATCTTATTGTCTGTTCTTTTTGGGTCCATTGACAATACATTTTTCAACCACTCTTATCTTTAATCTTTGAGTAATAAAGCAAGATTAAAGATGTTTGTTCAAGCTTTGTAATTAAGTAAAGTTTAATTTCCTGATGTCATGAAGCAATTACTCACCAGGTTACTTCAACTACTTCACAATTACTTTCACCCTTACTTCACCCCATGTTGAAAATTTCAAGTAGTCAAATGTTGAAAGAATTAAACAAAATACAACAATCAAATGCAAAAGAAGTGATTTTGTTCTCTAAAGGCGACTCACCTTGAAAGTGGAAATTAGTCATCTTTTTAAAGAATGTTTTTTTGTCAAATTTATATCCTTGACAATTTAAAAAGTAATGCAATTTCATCAGTTTATAAATTATTAAAATAAAATTTTGATCCCAAAATATTTTTCAAAGTTGTGAAATTTTGCTCTTTTGGAGTGGTCTACATTTAGAGTGGTAGAATGTTGCCCATGATAAACATTGTATTGTAAAGTTACTTTGACACTATTGTAGTTCAACATTTCGTCTGATGATGCAATCACACATCACCTATATTATCATCCTATTGTAGTAAATGATGACAAAAACCCATCATGTGACCCCTTCTCGGTTGAGTGCAGGGCTGTACACCGGATTTATTGGGGTGTAGGTCTTCCAAAAGTAGACTTTTTGTAAAAGTGGACCTAACACCGCTAAAAATTGTCCTTTTGGGGGGTAACATTTCATGACCAAAACGTGGGCTATTTCTTGCCATTTTTTCTTCTAAATTTTGGACCTTTTATAAAACAATATCAGCAAAAAGTGGACCTTTGTGGAATTTGTAGGGGTTCAACTTCCCATGAACCCCCACCTGAGCCCCACAGATATAGCCACCAACCTCTTGAGGTTTTCTGCCTATGGATTGAATTGATAGTCTTTGCATGTTGAGTCCTAATTTTCTTTGATATGTATTTGTGTCCATTTTCTTTCCCTGTAGGCATCTTTGGACTTACAGTACACAGAGGATGAAATCTATGAGCTTTCTTTGGCCAGAGAACCAAGGAATTCCACCAGCACAGTGAGTCATTTTAGATTACTTTTCACATAAAACTCAGCTAAATTAAGTAGGGTTGGTGGAGCATTATTATCGGTCGCGTAGCGACAGTATATTACTTTTACTCAGGCCATTTTGGGGCCGTTTTTTGTTCGCGGATCTCCGTAAATGTAGGGCAATTTGGGCCGGTGAAAATGGTACGTACAAATTACTGTAATGCTGGTGTTTGACCCCCTAGAAATTTGCGGTGTATTTTTTTAGTTTAAAGTTTTTGGGTGTAAAAAACGGTGTATTTTGTAAAATTAGTTTGTTTTTATTTAAATGGAAACTTAGGGTTTGTTTACTGGATTTTAAAGTATGTACGGGATCAGCTATCACTGTTTTAAAGATGTATCGGAAAAGTCCGCTTTCTAGAGAGCGGATTTTTTTTCAAAATCGCGTATATTTGTAGTGAAAATAAATGTTGTTGCCAAAAAAGGAAATTAGTGACGGTTGATTTCCCCCGATTCCCCCCGGGCGATTTGTAACGTAGGGTAAGTGGGTAAGTACACGCGGTGGTAATAGCGGGGGGTTACCTGGAAGAGCTTTTTGACGAAATTAACCAATTATATCATTGTTGCAGCGCCCGAAGGACAAACCTCAGTCTATAATTTGGTGTGGCATTTCCCCCAATGATTATGTTCATGTTTTTTTTTTTACTTGAAATATTTTTGTAGATGATAATACTGTATCTCGCAATCCCTCGCAATACCCTCTTTCTCTTAAGATCGGCAGTATTTATTACTGTTTTTACATTGAAAATACCCATAATGCGTTCGCGGTAACACTCGCGAAACGTTACCCCACTAATTGTGCCTGACATGCTTGGTTTTGCCTCAATAGCTCTGTGGATTTGAATCCTTACAATAGGACCCGTTGGTCTGGGATCGAATTTCATCACTTCTGCTGATTTTTTTTTTGGGGGGGGGTTATTTCTTTGTTTAATTGTATTTTAGAAATTGTTATTGTTGGGTGTAACCGAGAGTTTTTTTTTTTTTCGCACATGACCATCACAAAGTCATACATCTAGGCCTAAAGCAGGAACAAAAGAAATGACACACAACATCAATGGATGAAATAAAGAAAAGATCAGTACAAATCAAAATAAAAAAAAAAAGAAAATAATAATAACAGATGAGAAAATAATAACAAATAATTTAAAATTAAAACCAAATTCAAAAAAAAAATCCGTGTACACTAGTCAGAATATCATTAAGATAAATCATTAAATAAAGAAATAATAACATAATACCAATCTTTTATATAGCGCCTTCCCCAAAAAGTAATAAAATATAAAATATAAAATAAATGGACCACATAATTTTAAAAAATCAGTACAAAATAAAAGTAAAGAAACACGACAAAATAATAAAATAAAACCCAAATTGTAAGAATAAAAATAAACGGTGAGGATAATAAAATATTTTAAAAATTAATAAAATTTTTTTTTTTAATTGCAAAAATTATAATATAAATCGTTAAATTGAAAATAAACTTCAATAATTAGCACTAAACAAAATAAAGAGACTTAATAATTAAAATAAACAAGTAATAAAACACAAATACCATTAAAAAACAACCCAAATTTTTTGAAATATCCATATACATTATACCAACCAATTTCCTTCATGGGAGTACCTTTGAAGTTACCTTTTGAAGTGCCACGTAGTACCCACCTGCATGGGTACCACCTCTGCATGGGTACCACAAGCGCCGCCACAAAAGTTGGAGTACCCATCCCACCTGGTACAACACGCAGTAGGCTTACCACTATCACACATGCGGAAGTACCTCAGGGTACTCCCCATTCAAATGAGCTTTGAGCTTGTGGTGTGTATTTTATAATTTTTAAATGCATTAATTTAACATTTTGGTCACATAGTTATAATGTTTGTACACAAAATGTCATATATATGGGTTTTTTGGTGATGCTCAAACTCAAATGATGAAGTTATACTAATCTTGAAAAAGATCAGAAAGTCATAAACAAAACAATGGATGGTTTGGCGCCCTCTATGGTCCAAGTGCTGCCTACTAGCAGCTGGTAGGGAGTACCTTAGAATGTACTCCCGTGGAGTAAGCTGCCGAAGGTCCTCCACTACTGTTGGCTTTCGTGGTTACCTGTAAGTCACCTCGCAGGCACTGCAGAGTACACGATAGGATGGGTAACTGCTATTAACTAGCTCTTATTCCAGCCAGTGTTTTGTGTACTTCGCAAGTACTTAGTTTTAGGTACTTACATCAATAGTGCATCACGGGGGTACACACTTTGGAGTAGAGCTAAAGTACCCATGTAGTAGCCTAAGCTCTTGGTTACACCTTGAGTAGGAATCTTGCTGTTAATTAAAAAATCTAAATGAAAAATATAATACACTAAAATCACACTAAATATTTAATAAAGTAAATCGTTACAATAAAAATTTAAAATAAACAATTAAAGATGACTAAATGTTAAATAAAAACTAAAATAATAATAAGAATAACACATATACAATTCCATAATTAAACAAATAAACACTATGATAAAAATATATACCTATAATAAATTTAAAATCAAAATAAACAAGAATATAATATAACTAAACAAAAACAAAAGAATCGTTCGCGCATGAAATGAAACCCTGCGTCATATCATTCCAAGCAATTGTCAAGAGAACTTACAGCTTCAATTCTGGACATCCATTCCCCTTACAAACCTTGCATGTGTGTATATATCAAACAAACTGGGCCACACCACCACCAGCTACAACAGCCAGCCACTGTAGAATTCTCTACTCAGCACAGATTTTTTTCCAGTGTCTCTGCCCTCTGGAACACCCCTACCAGCTTTACTGGGGTCAGCTCAGTCACTGGAGATTTTCCAGGAGTCGCCTGAGCCACTCACACTCCGCAAGCTAGCCACACGGACCTTCTTTTTACTTGCCCCAGTCTTTTGTTCCTGCACCCTTAGTTGATCTTTGTTCTTGTACCACAGCACCTTTTTCATTCACCGATACAATAAACCTACTACTGCTAGTGATGTAATGATTGGAAGATAGATAAGATAGATGCGTCGAACTGATTCCAGTCAACAGTCAACCTAACAAACTTGCAATCCCCTGACTGCAGTCACGGAATGACCATTCATCTTTGGACATCACAATTCAAACATCTAAACAACTTGCAGGACCGTCTGCTTCAATTCAACATACAATTTCCAACCAACACCTCAGTTATCACCATGGCTCAGAGCGACCGAATACGTTTCTGAACAGAAGCATCACATACCACCGCCAACCTTGACCCACTGGCAACACACACTTTACCAGCCTCCCCCCCACCAGTCCCCAACTATCCAGCAAAAACCTGAAACCAAAGAAAGCCGGAACCGCGAAATTCTAGTTGCTTTAAAGGTTGACTCAGAAGATTCAACAATCTATGTTTTATGTCTACCACTCAACTTGAAATTCACCTAAAATCACCTAAATTCTCAATTCCAAAGTTTGTTTGATGCAGTACTTATGTATTGTATCCAGGCTACTGTGTAAATGTTCAAGGCTAACTCAGAAGCTGGAGCCCCTCAATTTTGTAACAAATTGGTGTGTTTTTTTTTACATGTTCACAATTCTTGTCCACATACTAATCACTGTTTGAATAACTAATCTCAAATCAAGTCCTTCCTATAGAAAAAATAACAACTTTTGTCGATAAGATTCCAAGAATATAGATTTTTGTTAAAGAGACATTAGGAGATGTTCCCCAAAAGATACGCGCCCAAATTTTTTCTCGAACCTAGGTTTTTTACATATTGGGAATGCTTACCAATGTAATTATATCCACAACCTGAAGTGAATAAGCCGAATACGCCGTCTTTATTTAATAAGATGATGATTTAGTAGTTTCTGTTGTGCACGACAGAAAGTCAAAGCATGGTTTTCTATGGGGAACGATTACGATAGCAGGCCAAGTTCAAAACAAGGTTTGCGTTTTTCTTTTGCACCTGTTTGTCCAATAAACCTTCCAAGCGTTCTCGGTAGGTGGTCTACAACCGATCCAGTGAAATTTGAGAAAATTCATATCCTAAAAAAATCTCCTATCACTTTAAAGGCTGAATCTGATGAGGGGACTCTCAATTTTCAAAAATCATGTTTTGCATATTTGTAAATGCTTGCCCCATATATTAATCACTGTGTGAAATACCTAACCTCAAAATCGAAATCACAACTTTGTTATAGAATTCCAGATCTGGAATTTTGTTATACACAGTATCCTATGGCATCAAAACAAAAAATCAGATTCATCTCAAACTTTGGATTTTAGCATTTTAGTGACTATCTTTAGTTCTAGTTGATTGTTTTTATTTACTACACACAAAAATATATTTAAAAATCTGAGTCGGCCTTTCGTGTTCCTCTTCTCTCTACATGTAGGGCTAATTATAACAACACAATGTTAACTTAAGGCTTATTGCATTCTTATGATCACTAGCAATGGACATTTATTAGCCCACAAAATTTTGGATTTAATTTTCCCAGAATGTAATAATAATAACTACAAAATGATACTAGGGGGGAAATTTGAATTATTCATTAGGTTAAAAGGAGCTCTTATTATTATTTAAATATTCATATCCTTTTTTTATTCTAGTGAATTATCTTTAATTTGCATAAATTAACATATCCTTTGATTGAATAAAGTGCAAACAAAGGATAACATTAAGGGGAAATGAAATTTTGCACTGATGTCTCAATTAGTGCATAATAATAGCGAATTTCCCCCAACCTAAGACATAGGATAATAAATAATAATAATAACTCTAACAAAACATGCTATTTAGGGGCCGGTTTAAACATATTCCTTAGGTTATAATGAGTTCGTAAATAGTTATTTAAATTCATTCATATTTCTTCAGATTCAGCGTGTGGTTTCTGTTTTCCCTGTAATGTGTTATATGTGTATTAAGTACAAACTAGCGGGAAGGGAGGGGCCTCACGCTTCACTCGGGCTCCGCTAGCTGAGTAACTTGAACTGTAGCAATCACTGAAATGGAAGCGATCACTGAAACGAAGCCCGATCACCTGAAGACCAGGTGTCATGCTCTTTCCTGTAGTCGCATTTTTAACGTTAGTAATTTTGGCACTCGCAAACCCAAATGCCCTCACAGGCTTTATGTTTCCTATTTTTTTTCTTTAATCCCCCTAGGCACCTACCTGTGCTGGGACCCTGTGTTCCAGCACTTTGTATTCTATTTTTGATCTTGATCCCCAGCATCCCTGCTCTTCAGATTATCGCGCTGCGACTCCAAAAATTTGGTCAAAACCGGTGAGCGAAGCCAGCAGGATTGTATGTTGGTAGAAACAGGACATGTCTCAAATCTAGCCACGCCACTGATTAAGGGGAAATAGTCAGGGCCCCCCCAAAAAAAGGTCCTGGGCACGCCATGAGGATTGTTTAAAGGGGCAATGAGAGATTCACTGTTATATTACCCTCAAAATTTTGATCAAAATATTATTTTCTTTATTTGAGAAAAGATTTCTTCACGGCAAAAGTACTTTGTTACTATAAAAAAGGAAAGGGGATTTCCCTATGCTTGGTGAGAGATGCACCTGTTGTGAAACTAGAACAGTTGATTGGGAATTTCCCAAGATTGTAAAACTAGAAACTGAGTCAACTTGTATTTGCTTTCCTTAAGTCAAAAAAAATGTTGCATGATCAGGGGATGCCCCATAAGACTATATATATGAATGTGATTGTAATTTATGTGAATTCCAATTGGTAAACTAGTGCACGTTGTTTATGAATGATCGATGAGGTACTGATTTTGTTAGAAAGGGGAATCGAGCTGTGTGAAGTTAAATAGGACTTGTGAATGAAGAAAATGGCCAGAAGATTCGTCAGCATTGTAATAAGGCTATACAGTATGGTATAGCTAGTTTATCTCAAATAATGGGTAGATTTATGCTTTACACAGTGCCCGGATTTATTATATTTTCAATTGCATGTGAGCAGAGTGCTGTAATATTCTACTGTCGTATTTAAAGCCGAAAGTGCTGGGGAATCCAAAATAGGATTCCAAATGTGGACAGATAGAAATGTGGTGATTTTCTTGGAATGATATACTGGGAATATTGTGTGTCGAGAGGGACTATTTAACTGTCGTCTTGAACTGCTGGGACAAAGTTATCTTCAGGGAGTGAGAAGATTCTTATGGAATATTACCATGGATATTTGTGACTTGCATGCTGTCATTTTGGAGTCTTCGCTGTGAGGACATATCGTTGAACTGCAATATAGCTTCTTGTGGACATTAGTGGACATCTTGGGACAATAAGTATCCAACTAATTGTGTGAATTTGATATATGTAATGTTGTTTGGACATACCAAATTCTTGAAAACCTTTTCCATTAAAATCATTAAATCTGTTATATAAAATTCAGATCCACTGTACACTAAGCTAATTTATTTGTGTTTAAAAGGTATTCTGACCTTAGACATTCCTTTGATTGTCCGTGATGGTCTAGTAACGGTGCACTGTAAATAATAGCATCACATATACCAGGTGTTTCTACCTATCCTAAACAAAATCACATATAAAGTTACTCGATTTACTTGCGCCCACTCCCGCTTTAGTTGCATAACGCGGTCACCACTATCCACATTCCAATTACAGTCCACATCTTGCAATCGGACATAACGTCTTTGAGAATTTAATGCTTACTTTTTTGGTACAACTAACTTGCTGACACCCCATACTCAAGTTCGTATAGGCAGCAAAAACGAAACTCAGCCTATGTTTTAATTAAATATCAGCAAATCAAAAATCAATGTTTCTCTTTTGAGACATTTCTGTTAGCAATAAAAAACGTAAGATATTCTATTGGTGGCTAATCTATATGAAATACTATTATGACACAATATTGGTGTTTCAAAATCTCTCGTTGCACCTTAAGGCTTAATGTAATGTTTGCTTATTTTTTTATTACAACCCTTCATCCTTCGAAGGGCCCTTCTCGAAAATACCCGTTTCTAATCTCTCTCCTCGCTCTCTCTCTCTCACACCCGTAAATACTCTTATCGTAACTCCCCCGTGTCGATTTACATTTCTGTCGTGCAAGGAATGTTGAAGAATAAACTTACTAAAAGTGTCCGTGTTGTTCCGTGTCCGTCAAACTCTCCCGTGCAACTTTGACCGGTCCGCCATGCAGGGGCCATGCAGCGACAACTCCCTGTGTCCTTGCATTTCTGTCAGTGCCAATTAAACGTTGAAGAAAAAATCAGATATTTTTGAAGCTCAAAACTCTTCAGTGCAACTTTGACCGGTCCGCAGGTGTAGTAGCGGCCACTCTGAAGCGGCAACCAAAGCAAAATATTTGCCGCGGTTGCCGCAACAAAAATTAATGCGTACACACACCCATAGCAACACGTCTCTGCGTACACACACCCGTAGCAACGCGCCTCTTGTATGCTGTCGCAGCACGTGGTCCTCACGCTGTTACTACAAAGTACTACTATCGGGTTAACTGAAAAGTATGTTGCCACTACGTTGCGTCAGTGATGGATTTGACCATTTTCTGTTGTTTTTCATAATTTTTCCTTGGTAACATCATCAATTTTGAGAAAAGCTCTCCGTTAGGACACTTCACTATGTAGAACTATAGGTGGTGAAAATTTGGCGAATGTTGAGGAAAAACTGGAGGCGTGATCAAGGGACAAACATATATACATACATGGATTTCTTGAATTATAGTAAGATAAAAAAAAAATTTATATTCTTTGTTATTCTAGTGGATCTTCCTTCATTTGCATAAATTAATATTCATATCCTTTGTTATCCAAAATGGAATAAACCGCAATACTTATTAGTTACCCCCTGCTTGTTCACGAAATACGGAAAAGTATCTACGTTCTGGTGCCATATTCCATGAGGCCGAAGGCCGCATGGAATATGGCACCAGAACGTAGATATTTTCCCGTATTTCGTGAGAACAAGCAGGGGGCAACGATTTTATCCTTTAGTGAACATGAATTCTTTAATTTCATTGGAAAACAAAAGAAATGACTTACCTCTATCTTAATGAAGATAAATTCACAGAGTGTTCATTTAAAGGTGCAACGAGAGTTTTGAGGCACCCAAATATGGTCATAATGTAATTTAAATAGTTAGCCACCTCGATTAGATTTTTACCTTGTATTATTTGCTTACAGAAATGTAATAGAAGAGAGAAAAAGGTGATTTTGAATTTTTGCATTAATTTCCATGTGAAACGGGCTGAATTTTGTATTTGCTCCTATACGAAATTAGAAATTGCAAAATTTTTGTACCAAAGAAACATTTCTCAGCTTAATCCTTTCAGATGGGGATATTTTTGATGGAAAGCTTACATCAGGGCAAAAATCAGAACTTTCGATTTTTAAGGGACACCTGATATGTTAAATCTCTCGTTGCACCTTTAACCACGACGATGACACTTGTCAGCGAATTATTAGTTCCAAATACATGTAGGTCCATATCCATGAGCTTCCATGTCCAAATACATATCACTTTCTATTTCAATAATTCAAAACTGCTTGTGAAATGCTAATTATGTCTCAATTCAACAGGGGATCATCAGGATAAGAAATTCCAAAGTTAATTCTTTCATCAAATATTCAATTCCAACACCATGAAAACTTGTGAAAACAAGAAAACATATGTACAGTTCTGTTTCAGCAAATATCTTAATGGTCATGATGGTGTGGATAAATTAACATTCACAACTAAGTTGTGAATTGTGCAGCCACTAAAAGAAGGAAGAGTTGATCTCTGTCGTGGTGATCTCAAGCTTACAACATTTCACTGAGCTGTTGTTACCACTTGATTTCCTGCAGTATTGGTCATGTGAACCTCCTGTGTCTGCTGCTCAAAAAATGGATCTTCATCCAAATCTCTTAACAATGGACTCAAAGAAAAATCTATTGGAATGATGCCCTGCTGGCTCAGTGTTGGAGACTGTGGAGGTCATTTTGGAGCTTGCACTACATCCGCTTGTTGAAGATTTGATAAAGTCGCAGTTTGTTGAAACTGCGCTGGTTCTGTAGATATGGTAGCAGTTGAACTAGGTCTTGGCCTACTATCAGGTTGTGCTTGCGTTTGATTTTGTTGAAGCTGCACTGGAGTTGTTAACATATTACTAGTAACACTAGAGCTTGAAGGTGTACTATTTGGTGGTTTCAACCTCTTAGTTCGATGGTGCTGAAGCTGTATTGGTGCTGAACTTGAAGGCATGGACCCCATGGTACAGGTAGAGGTAGCACTTGGTCCAGGTCTATTAACACTAGGTTGCAAAAAACCAAACACAAAACGTTCAAAGTCTGGGGACATCCCTTTGTTATTATAATTACATACGGTCTTCCAGACTTACCAATTGAATTGCCATGAGCAATTACCGGGTACTTGACCCTCTATCTGGACGTCCGTGAATGTAATGTGATCGACCGATCTACGATGGTAATTTTTAAAATACCTTGTTCAATACAAAGGACATTCACCTATACCAGTTTATACCATGGCTCATTGCTATCACTTTATTGATGATACTAAAAGAGCAAACATACGTGATTGTAAACATGGTAAAGAGTGACTGATTATAATTTATCATATATGTTTAAGTAGTTTTGTTTTGTTTCTGTCTTTCCTGTTAAACAGTGTACTGTGTAGGCCTACTTTTGGTTGTGTGCTCGATGAATGCCATAATTAGATCCCTAGCATCGCTATACTTGTTTGCTCTTTTCAGCCTGAGCATAGCAACATGTGACCCAGATCGATCGATCACATTACATTCACGGACGGCCCCTAGTCAAGTACCCAATGATCGCTTATTTTTATGGTTTGAATGCTGGTATCTGGACTGGAAGACCGTATGTAATTATAATAACAAAGGGACGTCCCCAGACTTTGAACGTTTTGTAACCAAACTGTAGCCCAAGATCGCCCAAATCATTTAAATCTACAGTCTGTAGTGGCATTTCAGCATTTGAGTTTGGTCCCACGGCCTGCCTAAAAGAATCAGTACTGGATGTATCTACCTTGTTTGACATCGATGAACTAGCAGTTGATAATCAAATTCAGGACCTACTAGAGTCTCGCTGAGAGATTCGCCCATTTCCATCTTCTCTTTGTCAGACACTCGTTGGTAAATAGCAAGAGAGCTTACAGATTTATGTCCAGTCACCGCCTTTATCTGCGAGTTTGCATACTTCTTTCTTGATAAGATTGTGGCACCAGTAACTCGCACTGAATGATTGGTATATATTTGAGACAGCTCGTATTTCAGACTTAGCTTCCTCATGAAACCCTGAAGTGTGTCAACGCCAAGACATTTGTTGTAGTACCACACCTGATCATTCACCTTTATATTGATTTTCTCCCTAGGTCGCTGCCAAAGCTTGTCACAATTGGGATTTAGGTGCTGAAGGTAGGTTTCAAATGATTTAACTGGGCATCGGGGATTACCTGGTAACTCCGGCATCATTGCTGTGTAGCTCTCCCTATCCAGTTCATTGTGATTCTTGTTCAATTCATCAATAGCTTTGCACACGTATCTTCTTCCAGTATTCACATCAGTCTTGATGACAAACATGGATTTGGTCATTCCATGCATATTTTCTGCTCCTCGGCAAAAAAAATAAAATCTAATATCAAATTGAACCTTTTCCTGAAGCTCAACTGGATCTGATGTTGAAGTGAAATTGCTGTACAGCTTCTGCAAATCGGCCTCGGCTATTTCTGGGTGATGAGAAACTTCCCCTTTACCGATGTTTTTCAACTCCCGTAGCACGGCTTTGAAAGATTCATTGGCAGCTTGGAATTCCTTATCCTTAATGATATCAAAACCTCTGTTGTTTGGCGGTGCCTTAAGATAGCGATTCAGACTATGGCGAAGATTTTCGAGTGTCGATGCTTTGTAGAAACCTGCCGTACTTTCACCACTCTGCTTCTGTTTACGAGCGGCCAACCAAAATCCTTCCAGCACTTCGTTGAGTTTTTCTGCCGAAAAACTTTCGAAACACACGTCGTCAAATTCTTCACTTTTGTCCAAGTACGCCCCGAGTGCTCGGCATGCTTTTGCGTTGGCTTTGATAGTATTTTTTGGCGTTGACGTAACTTTTTTCTCATTGATTTCCTCCCGCGAAAGATGTTGAAATCGCCGAGTGTCAGCCATGATTGTTGTCTGCACAGAGGTCACAGTTCTTGCGCACGTGCAATATGAAAAAATAATCTCTTCAACACAACATTATACTGACATGTAACAGCATTTATATACTAGAGAACGGACAAGAACCATGTCAATGTATGTGTCACGGAATACGGAAAATATTCAGGGGCTGGTCTGTTTTATTTATCAAAATAACAATCTCTTACACGTAAACCTTACGACGTTTAGCCGCATTATTATAAATTGGAATTAGGACACGAACTATGTTTATGTATGCGTCACGGAATACGGAAAATATTCAGGGAACGGCCAGTATTTATGAGATAGGGCGTTAGAAATATGGGATTTATTAAAGACGTACTTAACCAATGAAATTAAAGAATTTATGTTCACTAAAAGATAAAAAGGGAGGCGCTGGGGGGGGGGAAGGTATATTTCGCCCTAATACCAAAATGGGTGAATAACAAAAGCCAATTTCCCCCTATGGCACAAGATAGCACTATAATAGTAATAATAATATTAATAATAATAACAATAATAATAATAGTAAGTAAGTAAATCCAGTTTTGTCCCCGTAAACGAGGGTGGCCAGATTCACCTCACACTGGCAGCAACCACCCTTACTCCTTCCTTCCACTTCACCCGATTCAATGCATCCTCCATCCTCAACCCAACCCTCCTACTTTCCTCCTCCACTTGCTTCTTCCATATCTTCTTTGGACATCCCCTCCTCCTCGAACCTCAAACTCAAAGGCCCTTCTTAGGGCATGCTCGTCATCCTTCCTCAACACATGCCCATACCAACGTACACTATTCGCCTTCGCCAAGCAGTCCATCGCCTCTTCCAAACCCAACATCTGCATCAAGTCCTCAGTCTTCATCCTATCCATCAACTTCACCCCACACATCACTCTTATCATTGCTCTCTCAGTCCTCCTCAGAATCCCCATCTCATTTTCGCTCAGACACCATGTCTCGCTCCCATACAGCATCACTGATCTCACACAACTCTTATACACCATTCCTTTCATCTTCAAAGGATATCTTTTCCCTTGCAACAACTCCCCACATTCCCTAAACTTCACCCACCCATACTAGCTCACTCTAGCTGTCACAGCCACCTCGCATCCACCACCCCCACTAACCTTGTCCCCAAGGTATGTGAACTCCTTCACAGACTCCACCTCATCACACAATCTTTCCTCCTATTCCACCATCCCTCCAGCTCCCTTCTCGCATCTTCCGCACATAAAATTTCTTGCCAAGCTTGGGGTCACTCTCTTCATCTATGTGCATCTCCCATGGATCCATTTCCCAAAACTTCTCCCTCAGTCCATCCATTGTCTCGCACATTAAAACCAAGTCATCAGCATACAACATTTCACTCATCAAACCTTTTTTTGCACTCTCCATCACTACATCAATCACATTTGCAAAAATCAATGGCGAAAGTACAGAACCTTGATGCACACCTACCTTCACCTCAAACTCCTCAGACAAATCAGACCCCACTCTAACTCCTGTCTTTGCTCCTTCATACAAACTCATCACTTCTCTAACCACTACTTCTGGTATCTCTCTCTTCCACATTTCTTCCCCTTTTCCATGTACTATCATGGACAGATGTCCCTGGGAGATTTGCTGGCAAGTGAAAGCTGTGTAGCAGTCGGTCACAATACGTCTCCATATAGCTTTCTCCCGGACAGTGAGGGTGCTTTCTCTTGGCGTACCTATTGATCACCCAACCTAATCTGTATGTGATATTGGCTCGTTATGTGATATGGGCTCGTGGTTCAGGCTCAACCTATCTTTCCAACCTCTCACATAAATGGCCATGAGGATGTGCTGCTAATAAGAATCTAATTTTCAATATTCTGGTATAAGAATGACCTCTTTTTATAATGCCAATTTTAGTATAGAGATTTTTAGAGTAATTGTTTTCCTAAATTTTTGAAAATTGCTAAAAAATTATTATAGAGAAGCAATTTTGTGTTAAATTTAGCCCATAATCTGCATCTTATGTATAATAATGGACCCCATTTTCAGAAAATATTGCTATATAGATATGAGTTTAACTTCCACACACGTTTGGAAGGACTTGAAAGAGTTTGGCTCAGATGATGACAAGGTATACATGTGCCTTTTCACAGCTCGAAGTGGCAGAAACATCATCTGAAGCAATCCTATTAGCCTGCCATCAAAAGCAATTATGTGAGGATTTTGTTTGGTCGTGCCAAGTAACAACAAAGCAAGAACCAGGCACAATTGTATGGTCTGCCTTCTACCAGAGCAGCACTTTTACTAGCCAACAAGTAGTGCAAATATATAATGGACTGAACTGTACAGAACTTACTGGATGTTCCATTGAGTCTGATGAATTCAAGAAATTGTGAACCTAACCAATGTTCCCATCCTGGCAGATGAGGATGACAACCGTGATTTAGAACTGAAAGCTGAAAACTGCGTGAAAATCTAATATTCCTACCTTTAAAGTGCAAAATTGGATTTTCGCCTATTTTTGTGGAATATGACAATTTTGCAGACTTGCATAGTTTATTACATCATTGTGATGCCATACTAGGTTTGTTCATACTTATTTTGGTATCAATGGAAAAGAGAGGACCATAGCTACCCACTGGTATCAAAATCATAAGCATGGGGGTGGCAAAAAAATATTGGTAAGATAGGGGTAACAAAGTCATAATGGCTGCCATTTTGAAATACAATTATACAAGATGGATTGAAAGAATCACTTTCTACTCTTACCAAATCGGAAACATCTTTATACACATCTTGACTAGTTAAATGGAAACTTTGTCACCATAATTAAATTTGTATGAAACTCGCCACTAAAATTACTGCTGAAAATGTACAATAAACATGGTAATTGGCAGCCATTTTGAAAAACAAAATGCCTGCCAGTCTTAATGTTCCTCTTCTAATCTAGCTTTATCCTTTCCAGAGAGTTGCAGGTGTTTAATATGAAGTTTTGGCACCAAAACTAGCTTCCTAACACATTCACAACTCGAGTTATGATTTGAAAATATACCAAAATGGCAGCCATTTTGAAAACAAAGATGGCTGCCATCTGCCACCCCTGGGAATTCTCCATCAAAACTTTTCTTGTTCTCTGGGATCTACTTAAGGTATCTAAATAAGTGTGATGCTTTAATCATTGAAATCCCACGGGATTCCACAGTCCCCTTGACTAACTCCATCACTTTCTTCGGTACCCTATCAAATGCCTTCTCCAAGTTTACAAAACACATATACACATTTTTATAATAATAATAACACTAAAATGAACGTTAGGGGGAAAATTGAATTATTCACTAGGTTATAATGAGCTCTTATAGTTATTCAAATTAATTAATATTCATATCCTTTGTTATTTTAGTGGATTATCCTTCATTTGCATAAATTAATATTCATATCCTTTGTTATTTTAGTGGATTATCCTTCATTTGCATAAATTAATATTCATATCCTTTTACGGAATAAAGTGCAAACAATAGATAATGTTATGGGGAAAGGAAATTTCCCCCTAACGTATTAATGAGTACATATGAATAGTGTTTTCCCCTTATAGTCGCACATAAGGTCGTAACTCTAACATGATAGTTAGGGGGAAGGTTTAAAATATTCATTATGTTATAATGAACTCTTATAGCTATTTAAATTAATATTCATATCCTTTGTTATTTTAGTGGATTATCCTTCATTTGCATAAATTAATATTCATATCCTTTATTATCCAAAATGGAATAAACCGCAATACAAAGGTAGGCGTTAGGGGGAAGGCATATTTTGCCCTAACGCCGTAATGAGTGAATAACAAAAGCCAATTTCCCCCTAAGGCACAATATAGCAATATAATAATAATAGATAGGGGGAAATTTGAATTTTTCATTAGGCTATAATTAGCTCTTATTATTTAGATTAATTAATATTCATATCCTTTGTTAGTCTAGTGGATTATCTTTAATTTGCATAGATTAATATTCATATCCTTTGACGGAATAAAGTGCAAACAAGCATGTTAGGGGAAATTTTAATTATTCATTAGGTTATGAGTTCTTTTCTTATTTAAATTAATATTCATATCCTTTGTTATTCTAGGGGATTATACTTCATTTGCATAAATAAATATTCATATCCTTTATTATCCAAAATGGAATAAACCACAATACAAAGGGATCTGTTAGGGGGAAACAATATTTTGCCCTAAGAGCATTCAGAGTGAATAACAATACCCAATTTCACCTTAAAGGGATTAGCAGCGATATTGCGAGAGAATCGAAAAATGTGGAAATGCATTTTTTAAACTTATAAATCAGTTATAAGTGTGTACAATTCCATATACCTGCTTTAATGTTAAAACTAACCACCAAATAGTGAACAAAATTAAGTATTTGAGGAAATTTGTCATATCGTCTCAGGCAAATAGACATACAGCAACGGCATCTCAAAGTGCACTAAACAGCTGATTGCGGTTTACACCAGTACAAAATAAACAAAGATCAATAATGTTTGTGTTTGAGGTCAAACTGTATTGATCATGGTGCACAATATCACGCTAAAAATCTGTGATATTCACCGGGAAAGGCTTTTTTGATCTCAAGTCTGAATTTTGATACGCACGTATAGAAATTACAGAATTAGATAAAAGTACTGCCTTGTCTTTAATACACGGATTTCAGGCCAACCATGTACAGGTTATGTTCGCATATCCATGCCAGTAACAAAAATATAAAATATGAATTTTATGATTTTTTCGATGTTTCGGATTAGCAAATCGCTGCTAATCCCTTTAACATACAGGATATCAATAATAATAACTAACAGTGGAATAGGGGGAAATTTTTATTATTCATTATTTATTTATAGGGATAAGCAGCGATAATGCAAGAGAATGAAAAAAATGTGGAAATGCATTTTAGCTTATAAATCAACTTGGATAAGTTTGTACAATTCCATGTAACTATATTTTAATAGAGGTACAAACACTAAATAGTGAAAAAATACATCGCGGTCCCCGGACCGTGAGTGTCGTCTGCCGTCGTGGTTTGTGAATGGAGCCAAAGGTCACATGAGGTTACGAAGGTCACATGAAGTCACCAACATGTCACCCCACCCCACCCCCTCCTTTCCACCAAGTTCCATCATCGTAGCCCTTAAGAAACTCACACGGCATGCAATATATTAAGGGGTTAACATTTTGACCAGCCAAAGGTCACATAAGGCCACCAAGGTCACATGAGGTCACCAACATGTCACCCCACCCCACCCCCTCCTTTCCACCAAGTTACATCATCGTAGGCCTTACGGAACTCATACGGCACGCAATATATTAATGGTTAACATTTTGACCACATGGCGCACACACAGATGCACAGACATACGACCAGAGTAATCCCTGTGTGCCTTCTACAATTCTTGCATACGACACAAAAATGAAGTATTTGAGGAAATTTGTCACACCGTCTCCTGCAAATAGACCTACAGTGATGGCGTCTCAAAATCTACACTAAACAACTGATTGTGGATTGCACCAGTACAGAATAAACAAAGTTCAATAATGTTTGTGTTTGCGGTCAAACTGTACAGGTCATGGTGCACAATATTACACTTATAAATCTGGGATATTCACAGGGAAAGGTGTTTTTTTTTATCTCAAGTTGGAATTTTGATACAGAATTAAGGATTAAATAAAGCTGTTGTTGATGATGCACGTCGTCTTCGGCGACGAAATGAGAGGCGTTGGAGGAAAACTAGATCTGACGCTGATTACCAGAACTACCTCGATGCAAAACGAGCTGCTAGTGATGCAATAACTCTGGAAAAATCCAAGTATTATGCAGGCAAATTTGACAACTGTAATGCTAAGGACATGTATAGGACAGTAAACGAATTACTTAATGTCAACAGTAATAACCTACCTGATTATGAGTCAACTGTTGAACTTGCTAACAACTTTGGTGATTATTTTCTTGGGCAAGGTTCATAAAATCCGGGTTGTTGAACTTGATGCTAAAGCTGTCCGTAAACAGTGACCTTAATTCGTACAATCACCATCTGAATTGTGTGTAGTTAAGTCAATTCCAACCTGTTACTGGAAGATGCTTTGCATGACGTTATTATGAAGTGTCCTTCAAAGACGCTGTTTCTTTAGACCCAATGCCCACGTGGCTGGTTTTTTTAAAGCACCATCTCTAGTTTGATACCATGTCAACTAAAATTGTAACACACCTCTCTTCTGAGTGGTACCTTTACAACAGGGCTGGTAAAGCTATCATTACACCGATATTCTGAAGAAAGCTTCCTTAGACAAAAATACTTTGGGCAATTATCGTCCTTGTCTCAATTTACCTTTTGTGGAAAGTAATGAAAAAAAAATTGTTGTCTGATAAGGTGTCTGATATATTGATTCCATAGTTTGTCTGATCCTACCAATCTGCCTCTACCAAGGGCTAGCAGGCACAGGGACCTGCACTGCTTGTGTGCAAAATGACATCTCTGTGGAATCGATAACCAGCAGGCCGTTTTCTTACTTATGCTCGAACTTCCGGAATTTTGATACCGTGGGATCATGATATATTGCTGCAACGGCTTGCTGAGGATTTCGGTTTCACGGGGGATCGTCTATAGTGGTATAAAACCTACTTGGGAGGCTAGAACCTGTAGTGTTATCATAAACGGGGGGACTTCTCTAGTGCAAACAATAATCTGTGGTGCCCACAAGGTTAGGTTAATTGGGAACCTCAGGGGTTTCACCTACTTACACTGAGATGGGCCATTATTCAAAAACATGGTCTAAAGTATCATATGTATGCCGACGATGTTCAAATCTACGCCATCTTTAACCCGAACTGCTTATGGTGATGCTTTGTTTGTGCCTGTTTCATTTTATCTTGCTGTGTCAAGGATTTACAGTCATGGATGCTAAAAAAAATAGGTTTTGAAGATGAATCAAGTGGAAAAACAGAATTTTTTGTTGCCTCAATCCCCACCCCACCACTACAGTTTTTTGCCAAGAATTTACTCTTAATCTGGATGGTCATGAGATTCACTATTCACCTTCCATTCGCAACTTGGGGTTGTAATTTTTGACCATCATGAACATGGCCAGAAGGCACATTTCAACCTATCCCGCTCCATTAAATTGGCAGTTGCGGAATTCAATCGTATCCGTAAGTCTGATGCTGACACTTGTCCACAATATCGTTCGCAATCTAAATTATCCGAAACTGGATATTGCAACTCCGCTCTTGTATGGTATGGATAAAAAACATCTTAAACGTCTCCAAAGTTTTGCAAAATAAATGTGCGCGTTTTATTTCGAAGCAAACCTAGTTCGCACTCATGCTCCAACCTCTTCTACAGACTCCCCATTGGTTATCAGTTAAGGCCGACTCAGAGGATTTCAGAGGAGATGGGCGCCCTCAATTTCCAAAAAAAATTCGTATTTTTTGCATGACACAATGCTTGTCCATATACTAATCACTGTGGGAATTGCTAAGCTTAACGAATTCCTTCATATAGAAAATCACAACTTTGTTATAAAATTACGGATCGGAATTTTTGTTATACACCCGTTATTCTATGGGAAGTAATACCACATTAAAGGTTTACTGCATCAAAACGAAAAAAATAGACTTCATCTCCAATTTCGGGAATTGTGATTTAGGTTACTATCTTTAGTTCTAGTTGGGACTATATTTCATTATTAACCAAAAATAATAATATTTCAAAATCTCTGAGTCAGACTTTAAGAAGAGGATTCAATTCAAGGTCTATCTTAGGCAATCAAAGCTTTGCCATTTTAGTCTCCGGGATATCTGTCTTCTTATTGTCATTGCCGTGTTCAACAAGGACCAGATACAGTCTCCGGTCGGATTTGGCCATTAAATTTGAGGTCCCTCGTTCCAAAAAAGACAAGCGGGCGATCGTGCCTTTTCTGTGGCAGGTCCTCACCTTTGTTGGAATGACCTGCCGAGTAGTTGTCCGTACACTTTGTTCATCGTGGACAGGGTTAAAAAAAACAACTCAAATCTCTCTTTTCTTAACCCGGCTTTTGCTCTTGTCTCAGCGCCTTGTGCAAATGTAAAAGGCGCTATATATAATGTCTTATATTATATTTATTATATTAGATAAAAGTACTGCCACTGTCTTTAATATGCGGATTTCAAGCCAACAACTTGCCGATTCTTAGACAGGCATGCCGTACAAAAAATACCAAAATCACAAATTTTGACGATTTTTTTTATGTTTCGAATAGCCAATTGCTGCTATCCCTGTAAGCTTTCATATACAGTTGTAGCTGCAGCCTTCCATCAGTGAAGACCACTGATCTCTAGGGAGGGGCCCTGTTATATACAGATACAACATTGAATACAATTTACAAAGCAATTAAAACATTCAAAAAGCACATAGACAAAAATTAGGTAGAAGATACACATGAGATAAAGCATAGTCAATATGTTAAACAAATTATTATCTAACTTTAGATGGCCAAGAGAAAAAAGAAAAAAATCATAATTAGACGCGGGTCGGAATATCAACCAAGTTATTCCAAAGATTTGTTGCTGTAACATGAAAACCTGCATGAAAAGTCTCAAACCTGCATTGCTCTTATAGGAGAAACAAGTGAATTTGAGTGAATTTTACTCTAGCGATATAATCATAAGTAGGCGATTAAAAGTGAAGTTTGAACACAGATAATCAGAGGCTTTATGTTAAGACATTAACTGTTTGCACGCTGGGCAATTAATTCTGCATAAGTTTTAATGCATAAGTCAGTAGTGCCATCTGTGAGATGGCTTTCCAAAATTTGTAAGGTCATTTGCGGGATGTCATCTAAAAACAAACAACAAAGGCTAGGTATTCTTTGGACTCATTGAAATGCATTTTCACGCTGAATCTGAATTTGATTGATGAAATAAATAATTTGGAAATGTTATAACAAGAAAAGACAACAAGGACCAACATTCATCTGCCACCAGAATAAATAACATATAAGAATGTGATTATTCCAATTTGCGAATAATTAAGCATTTAAGAGTAACTCATCATTGAAAATCCATAGGTATCCTTACATCAGCAGACAATAAATTCTAGCTGAGATGTTCAAAGAATTGACGCCTGTGGATGTTTACCAACATGACTGCCAATAGTCAAAATGTGGCAAACAAGTGACTCAAGGATGGTATGAGTTTCGTATCTTATTGAAATTAATATTCATTACCCTTGTATACTCCCCTGGATTGAAAAAAGCAGAGGGGGATATTGCAAAGGCACGCATGTCCGTATGGTGTATGTAATGTGTTGTGTTCCAGTTTGGTTAGTTTCTAACCAAGGTTAGGTTTCGTTTTTTCAGGTCTCCTTCGAAAAGTTGAAGTCCGATTGAAAACAGGACTTGACTTAGGGGTTAAGGTGTAATAGGGTTCTCATGTGTACATGATGTCAAAGGTCATGGTCAAAGGTCATGTTCCAGACTGCCATCTTTGCCAGGGGGATGACGCAAGTTTACTTGCTGTATTTTTATTGTAGGGCATTATCCTTCATTTGCATAAGTTAATATTCATATCCTTTGTTATCCAAAACGGAATAAACCGCAATACAAAGGGATACGTTAGGGGGAAATGATATTTTGCCCTAGGAGCATTCTGAGTGAATAACAAGAGCCAATTTCACCCTAACATAGGGGATAGCATAATAATAATTATGCATGTAAGTAACATGCCGAGGGTTTTCGAAATCATAAGGCTATAACAATTTGTATGCCATGCTGTCTGTAACAAATTATGTTACAGACAGCCTGTCATGTAAAATTTGCATAAAACTGCAGAAAGTAGCGAACATTAGAGACACTATCAGTGATCTACCCAAATGAGTCAAAATATTTGAAATTTGCAGAAATAGCTTAAAAGTGAAGGATAAGTCTTTAGAATTCTTGTAAGTTATTTTTTCCAACTGATAAATTAACAGAAAGGAAGAAATGAGCAGTGTTCAAAGAATGAATCGCCATTCAATTACATGTAGTAATAAGTGTCCATATGGACAGTAATGACTAAATTGTCTGATTTTGTCCTTAATATGTTGCTTTTGGAATTTGGTCTTGGCATTTGTAGGGTATGTTAGGATACCTATCCTTGTTGCAAACATACAAAAATCTGATTTTCGATTATTTTTTCGATTTTCCGATTTAGCAAATCACTGATAGTGCTTTAATTGTCATTGCTTTTGTTTTACTAACGAGACATTGGCACATTTGAAATATAGTGTGCCCTCTAGATTTTTCAAAATTGATATTTTGCATGGTTGTAAAGTTTGTATATACATTAGCACCCACCTGAAATTATTAAACCCAAATCAGCGCGCTTAGTCTTAGGGTAAACAGAACGATTTTATAATTAATGACTCCGGCGACATTAATTCAGCAGACGATGTGTACAGGGCGTTTAACACAAGAAAACTCATGCCGGAGTTGATTCCCATGGCATGCACCTTGTTTGACCGATCTGTGACCTTTGTGGTTTTAAAGGTGCAACAAGAGATTTCACATATCGGGTGTCCCTTAAAAATAGTATAACAGTGCCATAGGATACCGTGTATAACAAAATTTCTGGATCCGGAATTTTATAACAAAGTTGTGATTTTTTATATGAAGGGCTTCGATTTGAGCTTAGTTATTTCACACATTGATTATTATATTGACAAACATTATGTATATGCAAAAAACACGATCTGTTTGAAAATTGAGTGCGCCCTCATCGGGAAATCTCTGAGTCAGCCTTTAAGTGGAAAAAACTAGGCCAGAGGCCATTTTTTCTGCTTAAAATAATGATGGCGTAAGTTCAGGTAAATAGAGATTGTAGAGGGAGTGTGTTTTCTGAAAATAAAGAACATTTTTAAACACGGTCCAGAGTATGACCAGAGGGCACCTAATGGTGGTAGCATAATTTCCTACTTTACACAGTTTCTTTGTTTTCTATCATGATTGCTTAAACAATAAAAATTTCAATATATAGGTGAAATAGATTTCATGGTAGATTTCATAGTTTGATATTTACAATACTTTGGATAAAAAATTCAAATATTAGGGTCAGGAGGTCACAGAGGTCACCAGGTCAAAATTTGGCTTCCTTTATACCAGATGGCAAATTGGTTCAGTTCTTGTGACTACTTGGTTTTCTTGTTAGTTTATACCAGAAAAAGATGAAAACCATTTCACAAATAAAGAAAATGAAAACTACCCCTATGTACGAGGGGGGATCAAAAAGTATGCCTCCATGCTCACCAAATCTTTATTAATGATCCGATGAACACCAAATTTATACAGATTATAGCCTGAGGACTCTTCTACATGGAACTACTGTTCAACATAGTCGCCATGTCTTTCGATGCATTTAAGCCACCGTTGAACCCAAGCATCAAATCCGGTTTGGAAATACTCTGGAGCTTAATTTTAGCCACTAAACATAACCTTCCCTATTCCATAACTTAACAACTGATTTGACTTCAACCAGATCTTCAAATCTCTAGAAAGTTTATCATAATAATAATTTATTTGTATCTATTTTTCATATTGAGTGATTGCTGATTTAACAATAGATCTGAAGCTAAGCAAAGAGCAGTCATGGAATTTCTGACGAAAGAGGGTTGCACACCGATGGAAATTCATGGACGGCTTAAAACTGTGTATGGGGACGCTGTGGTGGACATCAGCAACGTTCGGCGTTGGGTAAAGAAATTCAAAGAAGGGGAGACTGATATTTCAGACAAACCCAGGTGTGGCTGTCCATCAACGGCAGTCACAGATGACAACCTAAAGCGTGCTGATGAGTTAATCAGAGTAGATAGACTCATCAGAGTCCAAGACATTGCTGATGAATTGGATCTTTCTTATGGATCAGCACAAACATTAATCTCTGACTTGGAATATTCAAAAGTTTGTGCTAAGTGGGTACCCAAGCAGTTGACAGCAGACAATAATCAGAGGCAGGTAGAGGTGTGCCAAGAGCTCCTGGATGCATTTGAAGCCGAGGGACAAGATTTCTTCCAAAATGTGGTTACTGGAGATGAGACATGGGCATACCTGTATGACCCAGAGAGTAATTAAGGTTCAATCCAAGCAATGGCACCATAGCTTTTCACCACGTCCCAGGAAATTCAAGGCTGCCAGATCGACTCAGAAGGTGATGGCTACAGTGTGTTGGGACACAGAGGGTGTTATTCTCACAGACTTCTTGCCTGAGGGTCACACAGTCAACAGTGAAAGACACGTAACTACACTTCGCAAGCTGAGGGAAGCCATCAGGAAGAAGAGACCAATCAAAGACATTCATTCCATACAGCTCCATCACGATAATGCAAGGCCACACACGTCACTTTTCACAACCCAGGCAATAGCCAAAATGGGATGGTCTGTGATACCTCATCCATCATACAGTCCTGACTTGGCACCTTCAGACTTCTATCTGTTTGGGCCAATGAAAGAAAGTCTCCGTGGTTACCCATTTGAAGACTTGGATGAAGTCAAGTCATCTGTTAAGTCATGGGCCAGGAAGCAAGCTCCAGAGTATTTCCAAACCGGATTTGATGCTTGGGTTCAACGGTGGCGTAAATGCATCGAAAGACACGGTGACTATGTTGAACAGTAGTTCCATGTAGAAGAGTCCTCAGGCTACAATCTGTGTAAATTTGGTGTTCATCAGATCATTAATAAAGATTTGGCGACTATGGAGGCATTACTTTTTGATCCCCCCTCGTACTATTATAAAACTGCAATTTTAAAGACACTATCAGTGATTTTCCGAAAGGGCCAAATATTTCAAATTTGCAAGAATAGCTTAAGGGTGATGGATAAGTCTGTAGAATTACCATAAGTTACTTTTTCTGACTCAAGAATTTGACAGAAAAAGAAGAAAACAGCAGTTTTCAAGGATATGAATCCCCATTCAATTACGTGTTGTAGTAAGTGTCCGTACGGACAGTAATGACTAAATATCCAATTTTGTCCTTATTAGGTTGCTTTTGGTCTTATCATTTGCATTGCATGTTAGGATACATGTACTTATTACAGACATGCAAAAAAACTGATTTTTGATAAAATTTTCGGTTTTCTGATTTAGCAAATCACTGATAGTGCCTTTAAACAGGTGCAAAAGTGGCTGCATGTGTTTGTGTCTACTGTAGGCCAAGACATTTTTTTTTTAAATCCAGCTTTGAGCAAGACCAGTGTTCTATTTTTTTAACCCTTGTGCCTCAAATCCCATTTCGCTATTGGGAATTGTAGAAATAAATAATTCATTAGAAATCAATTGTATTGTGGATAGTGAATGAGGAGAGTTGACCCATTGGCCTTTGCCATTTCATCAATTTTCACATATGAACAAGTTACGTGCATCTGCTCTGCCTAGCTTACACACACCCTTTTAACATGGGAAAATCCATGCATCAATCAGCAGGTTCTGGAGATTTACCCTCATAGTTGGTAATAGAAACTACTATTCGCACTCCCTCGCCCAGTAAAATGTAGCTTGAAGTGTCAGCTTTCCATTGGTATCTTCAAATATCGACTCTGCGTATGAGAAATTATGGCCTTTTCAATTTAAGATACAGTAAATTTTCCAAGTTTGTCAGGATTTCAATGGGGGTCAATGCAGTTCAAGTACAAGTTTTGGGACATTGTTGCAGTAAATCTGTCATTACTTATTTGTGTTAAATGCTTTTCCAGCCCCTCCGTCTGGATACATTTCTTCAGTTTCCCCTCTTTCCAATGATATATTACACTAGGTCATGGGTTGAGAGGAAATTATGGCCATTTCAAAATAAAATTAGAGTTGCTTTCATCCCAGTCGCACTCCCAGTCTAGGAATACTTCAATGATGGTATTAGCTGGTATTTTTGGTATCATATTTAGATCAGTAAAACATCATATTAGGTGTGTTCAGACGAGGGCTGTAAACTTAAAGTTTACATCGTAGTTTTAATTTTCGAAGTTTAACTTGTAGTTAGTGCCCGTGCGAACGCACTCATGGTTTAGTAAACTTTAAGTTTACTCGAAGTTTAAAACCATAAGATTTCTTATGGTTTAGTCGTGGTTAGCGCGTACCCCCCGTTGATCGTCATAGTTTACGGCTCGTGTGGACAGACAGGGATATCAACAAGCTTGAAGTTAAGTGTGACCTCGCCATGACATATAGGTGGGTCGCGATCCAGGGGATTCGCCATTTTTATTTATCATAGCGACGGGCTATGCATGTGTGTGTAGTACACTCAGATAAAAAGACAGTTTATTACATTTATAATATCGTTTTGCTTTGCTCGTCAAGGGAAAACGAAATTTGACCAACCTGCAGATAATGGTTTCACCTGTTCCTTAGCGGACCGTTTGTTGTCTACTTTTGACAGTCGGCCATCAGCGGCGTGATGGCTTTCTCCAGGGCCTTGTGAACCTGTCAGGTTACATCGGCACATTCGCTACGGTCAGTCTTGAGTTGGGTTGTTTTTAACTTTGGCTCCTGACAAATAATTATTGACGAACGCCGTTAACTCGCCACGTATGCTCCTGTTTCTTAATTATTATTACAAGTTCGAGACAAACAACATTGGCTTACTAGCATCGACATCTTGCGTCCAATATGGGCCGTAGAAGGGGAACGAAGCGTAAAGCTCCAATGTAGTGAATGTCAGAAACGTTACGTTCAGGTGAGAGAGACACGTCAAAAGCAGAGCCTTGCGGGAATTAACCGGACAAGGTAGCGCATCTTCTTCAGTGTCTGGCGGTAATAGCAACACAGTGCGGGTACCCCGTCCTAAACGCAAAGTAAAATGTTCGGGGGTTGTTGTTGACATCGGAGATTCTAATCCAGCGAATTCTAGCGTTACTACCCCGAGTACTACCGCAGCAGGTTCAACGAAATGGTCCCAGGAAATGTTGCAGCTCCTGCCGTCGCCATTTCTGGTAACCTGCCAACGCTACAGCTGATTCTCGGTCAACGGAGAGCTCTGTCACAACGTCTCAAAACCCAAAGATGGTGGCCGGTTAGTGCGAATGTGAATGCGTCAAACTTTTCAAGTTCTAGTGTTCAATGTTAACCAGGAGCAAATAATGCTCCACCATAAATGATTTTTCATTGATTGGGATGAAGTTTCAAGATAAGTTTTATGTTGATAAGGCCTTGCCAATGGGGGCATTCCTGTTCGCCGGCTCTCTTTGAGACCTTCTCAACATTTTTAGAAGCGGCGGCAAAAAGGGAGACGGGGCGGACAGGATATCCCACATGTGACGACTTCATTTTCGTAGGTGAGTTCTGATCTTCAAAAACATCTGCTTGTGGTGTCGTTTGCCTTAGAATCTTTGAGACAATTGTGCAAAGATTAGGCGTGCCAATTGGCAATTGATAAGACTGTTGGTCTACAACCAAAATGTGGATTTAGGGCCTGAAAGATCGATTCCATAATATTGGCGATCTCTTACCATCTTGAGAGAATTGCATCTATTGTATCTAATGTGCAAGATGCCTTGATTCCTCTAAGATTACTTTGAGGCAGTTGCAATCTGTGATTGGCTCTTTATCTTTTGTCTGCAAAGATATCTTCCAGGCAGTGCCTTTTACGTAGGATGATTGATCTAACCAGGAGGTTTAAAAGACCTTTCAACAGTTATTTGGCTTACTGTTGGGGCTAAAGATGATTTAAGGATGTGGCTGTTTTTTGCGTAAATATAATGTGTTTTCCATCCATCCCTGAGGCCAAGTTGGTTGGTGAGGAAGACCTTCAATTTCACCGACAGCTCTGGGGGTCATAGGTTTTGGTGGGTTTTTTAACGGCAAATGTGTTTTCAGGCAAATGGCCATTAGTGCAAATACATAAGGACGATCGCTTGGAAAGAATTTTTTTCCTATCTAGTGCCTCGTTCTTGGGCTGATTTCTCGTGTAAACGTTGTTATAATGAGGTGTGATAAACGATAGCGTTGTGTCCATTATTAATAGGCAGTCTGCTACGTGCCCTGAGATCATGCAAGCTTCGTTAGATTTTTGTGCTTCAATGTTTGAAAATTTAATATTTCTTTGTGCAAAACATATTACTGGTAAGCAAATAATATTGCTGATGCCCTTTCTCGCTTCCAGATGAATCGGTTTTGGGCAGACAAGAAGGCTCTCAAATGAAGCACCACAGGGTAATCCAGTCCGGAATTCTTATGGACCCCTTTAGGTCATGCACAGCATTGACTACATGCGCATTATCCCAAAGTACATGGATACTTATAGGAGAGAGCTATTGATAACTTTATTAGTTTCAGGATGAATTGGAATCTGGGTTGTTTTGGCCTGTTCATCTCCTAATGATATTTGACGGCATATTGCATTCTTGTAGTGGAGGGTTTGGGCCCCTTTCCTATACATACCCATATTCTGCCAATCGTTTGTCCACAAAGTCAATGATTGGTCAGACCCAACTGATACCTTTAATTAAAAATGAAAGAGGTTGCAGGCGTTTCTATTCATTCCAGATTCATGCGTCCAATTACCTTCCCACTTTTAGGCCGCCTGCCGCTTGATTCATTTTACCGTATATTTGCCGTTCTTCTTTTGAAGTTACCCTTTTAAGGGCAGCTTTTTTATTGCCCCGCCTTTGGTTTTTGAGGGTGGGGGTGAATTTGCCGTGCTATGTAAGAAGGGGGGATTGATCGAGGGTTCTTTCAGGTCGTGGATTTATTCTTTTTGTGTCATGACCATGTTAGCATGGAGGTCAGGGTAAGATTTTCCAAAACTGATCACGTTGGCAATCCTGCAATCACTAAGGATTGCAAAATTATCCGATTCAAACGTAGCCCAGTACAGTACAAGCTATGCACGGTTATCTTGTTCTAAGGTCAGGCGCACTCAGGTCAACTTTTTGTTCATTTCGGGGGGACCTATTACCAGCTAACCAGTTCGTCATGTTTTGCGTTTAGGAATCAAAACCTAGGCTTAAACCCTTCAGATTTTTCGCCACATAGCTTTTAGAATTGGTTGCGGCCACTTCAGATCTGTTTGCGGGGTTCGGGATGACCAAATTATGCACATGGGGAGATGGAAGTCTGGGGCATATTTGTCTTAAATTAGACATTCATCTTTTGACCTCCCGCTTTTGATCTAATTAAATTCTCAGTGACCAAACATACTTCTCTTAAATTTTGTTGTGTTCTCCGTAATTCATCCCATTTTTAGCTTTAGTTAGGTTAGTCTTTTACAAGTATTTACTTTATATAGAGTTGGGCCTGACGGTCGATCTTAGCAGGATTTCTCAAAGGCAAACTACCAAAACAACAGAGAAGAACAAAACCATTAGACAAACAGGAACAAAGACACGGGAACCATGCACCGGGGAGGGGGTAAAGGGGTGAGAGAAACGACAAAAGAGAACAATGGAAATTAATGAACACAGATGAGTGCGATTACCAAGAATCAGTGGGCTGGAGAAGGTGGAGGATGAGGAGTGATGGCAAAGGGACTGGGAGAGCCTGCTGAAAAAAAGAACAATAAGGCAGATAATGACAAGGGGAAGGGAGATAATGACCAGGAAATCAGCAGGGCATTGACAGGGTAAAGCTGAAAGAGAACAATGGGCAAGAGTAGCTGAGGAGGGGAGACATGATGATCAAAAGGATGGGGGCAAAGAAGGACCGGGAATTGAGACCTGAAAAGAGAGCAAAAAAGGGGGAAAAAGAGAAAAATGAATGGGCAATGACATAATAAACAAAGCATAATATAACATATCAACAAAAAAGCAAAAAAACAGATAACAAAACAAAGCATAAAAATAACAATAAAACAAAAACAAAGGCATGATATATCATAACAAAAGCATAATATAACATAATAAACAAAGCATAATATAACAGATAAACAACACAAAGCATATTATAAACATATAACAAAAACAAAGGCATAATGATAATTGAAAAATTAATAAAATATAGTGAAACAAGAACATCAAAGCCTAATAATCATAGGCATGGTAAAAAAGTAGGCCTACAGAGAACCTGAAAGAGAGCTGAAAGGGGGGGGTTGGTAGGTTTACTTTGAGTAAAAAAGGGACCTAGCGTTTCCCTTCCTGGATGTTGAGAACATGGGGCTGGATGGTGATTAGACGCTCATCCACATCTTTTCTCTGCTGAGACGGACAGTGTCGAAGCGGTTGCCAAGAGATTCAATCCCCTGTAAGCTCAGATAGAAATAGTATGGTTAGCTAAGTCCCCCCATGATAAATGAGGTAAATTAAATAATGAAAAGCATTAAACAATTAGTTATTAATTTATTAAATTTAATTGTTTCTAAAATAATGAAAAAATGCTGTCACACTGAACAATTTTGAATTACCGCTTATCACTGAATTGGTCTCATTCTGGGATACACAAAGGGTGAGGTACAGTCACATAGACAGCTCCCGACCCCAACCACTTCCCGACCTACACAAGACCGCAGTTTTTTCAAAATTGGCTAAGCCAGTCTTGTTCAAACTTGCAAAATTTACAATTTTTTATCCCGACCCGGGGATATGATTAGTCTGCGTCTCCCCGTCGTCAGAGAGAAAGGGATTGTGAAACGCCGAAGCAGAGTAGGCGACACATAAGGAAATGAACAAGGTCAAGCATGTTTAATTGGGCGCGCTCCGCTTGTTTAGTCCCCGATCGTAGCCGACATGGACACGACGGACATAAGTTGCGACATTGTGGTTGTCACGGAATGGTCGCGATGGTCGCCCAATGGTATCAGGAGTTGTTGACGGCCAATGAAGGGTTGACACGTGGTGGACGAGTGCCTGCCAACCCATCGTCCGAGTTATAAGCCGCCGCTTCTGGGCATTCAGCCTCATTTGTTGCTGCTTGCTTGCTGGCAGAATCAACATCAGTATGATATATCACCATAGCCCACATTGACTATACGCCCCAAAAACGAGGATGGGGAGGGGTGGTGGTGGTTGTGGTCGGGAAGAGGGCTTTGGCAGGATCGAAGTGTTCCCAAAAGAAAGGCCAAAACAATGCTCCTGTATACCAGGATGATCACCCTCAATGAGGATGCCGCCTCTGAGACGTCAGTCACTGGTGCACCCCCACTCAGACAGATCGTGATGTTGAAGAGGAAGTCCAGGAGGAGGAGGTTGAGGAGGAACATCTTCACACAATGAGATTGATGATGTGATGAGCCTGAGCCAGGTCCTTCTAAGAAGGCCCACAAAAATCCAGGAAATCCAGGAAGACCACCTGATCGGGCCTCTTCAACTTTTACCCGAGGATGAGATTTTTTTTGAGTGATGATTTTCTGATTGCCAATCCCTTCATTTATGATAAGAGTCTCCGTGAGTACAAGCTCACCGCCGCCAAGACCGCCCCAAATGGCAGTAGCAGTTGGCCAAAAACATTGGCGTGGACCACTGGGCCTCATCAAGTGGTACGAGTCCATGAGAACCAATGTACGGCCGCATTACAAGTGAGGAAAAGCGCGCAAGTATGGGAGAGCAAGAGATGGAGACCATGACCCTACAGACAGAAGTGGTTGCAAAGATTAATCTTGGCTTTTTGGCTCCCACACCATCAAAAAATGGATCAGGGGGCCAGGTTCCTTTCCAGTTGTGAGTTGAGGAAATTCTTTATTTCAATTCATATTTGGCAATATTGTTTGAAATTGAAATCATTGTACATGTTTGCATTTTATAGATTTCTAAATATATTCCTTCAATTGTGTGGTATTTTCAGCTCAAGTCCAAAGTTTGAGGCGAGGCAGGCCTCATCGTCAGGCGACTCCTGTGTCAGAGGTCTGAGGCAGAACCTTGTCACCGAGCCCTTCGCCAGCCCCACGCCGCCTCCTAGTCATGAATCCCTGGACCGTGACCCCACTCCCGATATCGACGAGCTGTCCCACATGCCAGCACCTCATTCGAAGAAGTCCAAGAGGCCAGGTGCTGAGACGACATATTACGCTTCTTTCGAGAGATCAAGCAGGCGTGACAACAGGGCACGGGACATTCAACGGCAGCTGACTACGTACCTGCCGAGGTCTGCTGACAAGCACGCTGACACGACGGAGAGGGGGGTGCCTGGGCCAGCTGGATGGGCACTCAGATGTCACACAGGGTGCCATGACAGGTCTGAGGCAGGACTTCTACCATGAACGTATGTCCCCATGAGCTGCTCACCAGCTACATCGGAGAAGTCCCCTCTTCTTCGAGCGACATTCACGCCCACAATTCCAGCAGCAAAGACAAATCCAGCAGCCGCGGCACCAATTCATACAGCACAGCAGTACCAGCAGCGTGTGAACCCATTTTGCCCAGACCAGTACCAAAAAAAAACAATGCCCCGCAATGTCACAACAGCAGTGCCTCACTTCTATACAACCAGCAGAACACTCTAACACCAGTTTCCTGGGTCTTACAGTTTCAACATGAGTGGGCCTTATGGAAATAACTACTCTCTCTTCCGTCGTCAACACAC